>JAZHYW010006884.1:0-104525 GCA_037355805.1 Ixodes ricinus
ACAACCAATTTCGTGGCGCTCCTGCAGCATTCCTATGGGAAAACGCGCGTGCATTTTCTATCTTGATCGGAAACTTACACGAATAATTTTTGTTATTGGCAACGTACCGAATAGCCTGTACCTTTATTAGCATCGTAATAGTAATATTGCATTAGTTACAATTTTTTTATTCATAAGTGAACGATGTTAAACTTCGCTTTATTTAAGTACCAAACCTATGTTCCACATGAGGTATGTAAAAGCAAGCGACGATCCCAAGCAAAATGACAATCGAAAGGAATGTAGAATGTGTTAAAGGTTCGTCAGCATTCCGGTGACGCTTATATGTATATTGCTAATATATGTCAGCCCTGTCACCATAAGAAATTGGCCCCGTCGTTTATCTTTACGAGCGGTTAAAAATATTTAAAACGTCAAGAATGAAGTACGTGGGTTACAAAAAGGCCTCTCATTTTAATATTTTCCTATACCGGACAGCTTTGGTTGGGCACCTGCTTTCTGGCCTCTTCCTATTTTCAAAGATTTGGAGCGTGCGGGTGATGTTTTGAACACAGTGAAAAAAGCATCTTCGCACACGTGCATGAGCAGAAAGAATAAAGCAGTACTTACTTATTGAAAATCGGACTATATTACGTGGCAAATTTCGCCCGGTTGCTGTTTGATTCCATTTGCAACAGCACACTAGCCCCAGCTGGACCTCTAGAGGTGAGGCACCGGGTGGGTCTTCGCGCTCGCGCCGGTACAGCTTTGGCTGTGGTGCCTGTTGGATGTAAAAAGGAAAACAGGCTCTACGAGGCACTGATCGGCGGCCTATGAACGATCACTTATTATTTTTTATTATTTCTTTATTCTTATTTTGACTCTCACAGTCTTGAGGTTATTTTCTAACCTTTCAAAATATTATCGTATATAGTTCAAATTCATTACCTTTGTTTAATTTTTAATATTTTCGTTTTGGTCTACTGTGCTTTTGTCTTTTTAGTCTAACAACCTTCTTAGAGCGGCTAGAAATATAGAATTATTTCTTCCTTTTCCAACATCAGCCCCTTCCTTCACCTTCTTCTTTATCGTTGTATATAAAACCGTCAGTTGTGAGTTAGCGCCTGTCCTGTCCACTTCTTCGTCTGTCCTTGTCTTAGCGCTATTTGTAATTTAGTACCCTAGCGTTCATCATAAAAACACGGTTAGTGAAAGCGACGCCGATACCCAGCGACTTCGCCGTGACGTGTTGCTGCTATCGCTGTACGACTGTACCGTGGTGCTGACAATGTTAGCCGTGTACCGCTTTACAAGTAACGGCGTGATACCGGTACCGCATTCACATGTTTTCGGTAACGTACAGTAACGTACTCGTTACATTTTCAAGACAGTATCGCGTAACGTACTCACGTTACTTATTTTAAGTAACGGGTAACGTAAATATACGTTACTCGTTACAACTTTTTTTATAAAACCTGAAAAAAAAGTAAATTTTTTTGTGTGTTTCTATACTTCGTTTTATTTCAAGTCCAGACGAAGCTGACGCTACATGCTGACGGGACTGATCAGACAACGGCAAAAAGGGCACCACCGGTGGCGTTCCTCATGTTTACGGTACATGTTCTATCGTCGCTGAACCAATCATCAAAAAAAAACGCCTAGTGACTCGCGTTTTGGACGCAGCTTGATTAGTCCTTTGAGCTCGTGGTGTCGACTGCGTCTGGACCGAAGCTGAAACAAATTATAGGACCCGGGTCATGAAGTATTATGCACTCATTCCATGTACCTTAAAAATATTGCCTGTATTTTCCCTAGCGCAAAAAGTCCTACTTTTAGAGAAAAAAAAAAAAAAACCGATGCCCACGCCTTTTGTTTCAGTGTCGAAAAACGCTGTTGGCAAAAAACAACAACAAACGCTGTTACCGTCAATTTATAAATAGACAGTAACGCAAAAGCAGCGTGCGGTACTCTTTACCGGCAACGATAGCGGTAACGCGTTCCTTTATTTTTTAAAGAACGAGTAACGTATTTCGTTACTTTCTTTTTTTTCGGTGACGCCTATAACAGTGAGTCCGTAAATTAACACAGGACTGCACTATTTTTTTCCCCATGTTTCGGCCGTTTTCTTTTTATATTGAAATGATTGCCTCTCCGATTACTCTCCAACAAAAAATTAAAAGCACCGGCCGCTTCTTTCTTTACCTTGCTCCGTTTCGATTTTTAAATTAATGCGAAGAGCATCACACTACAAAATGTCAAACCCGCAAAAAACAAAAACGGAATAAACGAGGGAAACAAAATTTAAAGGCTTCGTCGGTTTTGCAGCGCGTCGTCTGCTCCCATGCAAATTTTATGACATTACCCCGGGGACAATGCGGCGAAGCGGCGGCGTCTGTTTATTCTCTTACTCGGTTTGTGCGCGGTTCCGTTCGTTTAGATTTTATGTTAAAAGTGTTGCCTCCTGCATTCTGAAACGCCCCAGAAAGACATTTTCTGCTTCCGAAAATGCTCCTTCGATTATGCAGGCCGTCATCCAAACCGTCTCCGCCACCACCAAAATAACTGCCGTGCACTTTTAACGTGACACACACACCCACAAATAAAAAAAAAGGCTGGTTCAGTTTACGATCACAACGGTCGATGACCGGTTTTGAAAGCAATTCCAAAAATAAATTTGGGATAAAACTGGGGTCAAACGAAGATTAAAAGAAAACCGATAGAGCTTACTGACTAGCAATCCAACAATGGCTAACAATGACTTTCGCTCGCTCGTGCGCTTGTATTTTTTTAATATGTATTTTAGTATGTATAGTACTTCAACACGTTCTACATCCGTGTTATGAATTGTGCCTATGGTGCCTCTAACGCGCCCGGGACTGGTTGGTGCTTTTACCCCGTCCAAAAAGGTGGTCCCTCGATTTCCACCTGATGACGTCATCATAGTGTCATGCTGTCGCCAGTCGCGACCCTGGCGGCGTCCCAACAGCTTCGATGGATGTGGCGGACGCCTGCTCTGCTGCAGATCGCTCTCCAGTGTGGCAGCCCACGGAAGCTTCGGAAGCCAGAGGTTGGGACGCCTCGACGACAGCGACATCTCGCGTTCGCTGGTGCTTTTCGCCAGCACTTCTACGACCAACCGCCAGGATCGCGACGTCCGACAGCGTGATGCTCCGGTCTCTGTGACGTCATTTGTTGCCACTTCAAAACCACTTTCGATGTAGGGGCTGGATAGGACGCTAAAAACACTAGTCGGAGGCGCGCTCCAAAGACCATAGTCGTGCCACACAAAAAACAAAACAAAAAACAATGATTGTTTATGGGCGCGGCAATAAAAAGTCACGAATATGACGATTATGACTATGATGCTGATGGCGTTCACACGCGCAAAAGCGTTGCATAGACCAACTAATGTCCTTCGTGTCACACACATTCACGCAAGAACGGCGGGCTCATGCACACACTCACATACAGGGTGTTTCAGGTGTGAGTGACGAAGATTCCTAAAATTAGTGGATTCGAGGTAAAAGAATAATTTTCTCCGGACCGTATTACTCGTGATGACGGACGTCAGAAAATGTGCGATGCTTACTTATTAGTTCGCTAATTAACTAAACCGACTAATTAAGTTCGTAATTGGAGAAAATAGACATATGGTTCCAATTAGAAACTTGCTGAGCGTCATCGAAAACCCCTAAATCTGTAATTTTTTTAAAGACTTTGAGCTCATGAGAAGCGTAGTAGTGCACTAAAGTTACCACTCGTGGAGCAGGCACAAGGCTGGCAATTGCGGCAATAGGCGCCCGCGCGATTTTTCCGTCTCTTATGAGAGCCCCAGCGTTGTACCTGCTCCACGAGTGGTCTTTCTGAAAAGGTACTGATTTAGTGGTTTTTGATAACGCTCAGCAAGTTCCTAATTAAGACCATATGTCTATTTTCACTCATTAAAAAGTTTATTAGTAATTTTTAGTTAATTAGCGAACTAATTAGTAAATATCGTACATTTTCTGACGTCCGCCAGCATGGGTAATGCGGTCCCGAGAAAATGATCCTTTTGCCTCGAATACACAAGTTTTAGGAATTTTTCTTGTCACTCTTGCGTGAAACACCCTGTATACACACACATGCAAAAACAGACAATAGTCGCGAATGTTATTTTTTTCTTCTTTTTTTAGTATGCAACGAGTCTGGCGTTTCGCGTGTTTACGTAGAAAACTACCGTAAACACGTATGATCAGTGTCATAGCGCAATGTTTTTTTCTTTACATCCCAACATGACGAAAAATGTGTCATTTTTCGTCGACAAGAAACGGCTTCTAATGGCTGGAATACACGTGGAGAAATCAAACGGAAAATTAGATTCGCTAAAATAATTTCAAACCATCGAGAAAAATAAAAAAACTAACACGGGCGCGTTGATGTACAAAAATAGCAAATATGCTATTAAAAAAAAAAAGTTAACTTCTACAGTTTGTAAATTCTCCTCTCTTTTTTTATAGCGTGGAACGGTTTTCGCGCGTTCCGATTTTTGTGAGACTTTCGGTTGGTTCTTTCGCACATGTGTGAAGCGAGAAAAAACACCGTGGACTCAGTGAATGGGTGTTGAATTATGCTGCATTCATGTGCAATCACTAAGTCATCACTTCACGTGGAAGGCGGGGCTAGGCAGTACCGCGATACATCGCATGCATACTGATAGTATCTTAGAAATACCTTTGAGTACTAGCATTTTTAAATCAAAACACAATTAAAAAAAAAAACAGACAAACAAATTTTTATTTTAGAGAAAAGTTTGCGATCCCTTTATCGCTTATAATCGATACTTTACAAGGCCCCGGTATATCGCTACATTTCTGGCCAATTAATGTATAGATACAATGTCTCGTAAACCACTAAAATTGGAATAATTAATTAATCGAGTAAGCACATCAGTCAATCAATAAATAAATCGACCAATCATTCAGTCAAACGATCAACCAATCGACCAGACAACCAGCCCATTAATCAACCAAGCAACCCACCAATCAAGGAGTCAACCAACCCAGAAATAAATAAATAAATAAGTAAATAACCTCGACACATTGATTCAGGATAACAGTGCTTCAATAACGTCTGACTCGCACGCAGAGCACAAACACAGACATACGTGGGCACAAAAACCATAACAAAATGAAACAAAACAAACTCGAACCCACATACGATGGATAGCACAGCGATTCGGGCCCACGTCAAATGAGGAAGGAATATCGAAATTCCAAGGAGGCTTCGTCCCGTTTGTCTAAGAGACGAAACGACCCACGATTCCAAATTTTTCTCGCTATGGGCTTTTCTTCAATCATTACTCTGTGTGTGTGTGTGTGGGGGGGGGGGGGGGTTCAAGAATTCAAACTTATTGGACACGTAGGCGACATCAAAGAAAGGTCAAGAAGAAGATACGAAATACACAAAGAATGAAGGAATAAGAAAAAAGACAGCGAAGTGGACAATTCGATCCCGAGAGGTTGTCTCCCCCGTTGTGAAGGGGCCTCCAATGGCTCACCTATCTAACTTTCTTCTACGTTTTCTTTTTATCTTTATCTTTTTATTTTACTTTCAAACGTATTTTCCCTTTGAGCATATTACGCTACGCGACACAGCGCATAGAGGCGGGGCTGTGCGGTGACACGTTGGATAAATCGAAAGAACTGCTGAGACGGCTGGTCGAGCAGCAAAGGGGTCGACGGCGTCGAGGGTAGGCCGACCGGTAATTTACTTTATTTCATTTTGATTTTTTAGATATTTCTTATTAGCATTTGCAGCGTCTAATCCCTTTACATCATCTTTTGAGTCCGCGCTTTTTTATATTAATTTTCGCTACTTGTCTCCAAATGGAAATGTTAATAAAATGGAACCAGATATTGAATCTTCTTCACCGTCTCCTAACAAAAAAAAAAAAGTGAATTTTTTAGTTTATTTTTTACGTACAAAGAACGAAAACGCAAATCAAAGAAACAGGTAAAAATACTAAACGTAAAAAAAGAAATTGCATTTGTGGCGTCTGCTTGAGTCTGTGAAACGGAACAAAGAACAATCGTCGACGCGAGGAACAAATGGCCACACATCCATGGTCGTGTGATTACACGGATATTTTTCGTGCGCAGCAGATTTTGCGTGTCTCGGAGGGAAAAAAAGAAACAACACACAAACACGCACACATACAAAAAAAAAAAAAAGACGGAATTGGGGCTTTTCGTTTTTTCCGTGCTCGTCTGCTCAAAAAAAAAACGACAAAAAAAAAAAGAAGGATTGGGGGGGGGGGGTTGTAAATCATGGCCTCAGCTATTCTTCCGCTCCGAATAAAATGCAGTTTCACGCCCATCCCAACACCTCGCTCCCTAGAAAGAAAAAAAGAAAAAGAAAAAAAGACGAGCAGACAGAATCAGTGCACGACACGAGGAAAGAGAAAGCCGTGATAACAATACAAAAATAGACCAAAATCGAAGTAGGAGGTTAGCGGCGAATGCGCCAGCGGGTTTCCGCTGCTCGTGTAAGTAATGCTATCCCCGCAAGCCAGTCAGCCTCGCTGCAATTTAATTAGAGAGCGCAGGAAGCAGTCGCGACCCCGTCCGCCACACGGCGTGGTCTCGCGCAATCGAACCCGGACGAGATCCGTTCGAGAAAAGAGGGACACATGTCACGGTCCTGCTCTTGCTTCCCCTCCACTAGACACGCACACACACAACACACACACATACATGCACACAGACCCACGCTTGCAAGCGTGCAAACACACAAACACATTCACACATGCAGGCAAGCACATACACGCACAAATACGTACAGATGCAGGCACGCACACACGCCTGCACAGACAGACACAGGAACAGACACACAGACACAGAAATACTTTTCATACACACACGCATTTTTTTCACACACACGCACACAAAGACGCACGCATACGCACACACTTTCACACACGAACTTTCACGCACAACGCGGCACACAGATATGCGACACACATACACACACGCGCACACATACCTATTTTTTCCGTCTGTTGGTGGGTTCGTCGGGTTTTCGTCCGGGGAATCACGTGAGTAGGTGGTAAAGTTGGGCGCTGGGGTAGGGGGGGGGGGGCGAAACTTCGGCTAAGAGTTTCTTCGGCTTATGGGCTACGAACTCGGCCTAGAGATATATATATACCTAACCTGCAATATGGAATGCTGCAAGCTATCTTTGTGCTTGTTTTAGATTCCTAGGTACGCGCGTTGGCCTTTCTATATTTAGGTGCTCGTAATGATCTATGCATTTTGCAAAATTACCTCGTTGGCTCCGCGTTATTTGAAAAGAAGTGCAACTGAGAGGTTTGATAGGCATATATTCTTGTAAGCTATTCTGCACTAACAAAAAAAAAGCTATACTAAATTACAAAGTGGCTGTAAAATGCATACATTAGGGTAGACAACGCTTGGATGGATTTTACAGACACTGAAGGAGGTCTTTCATTGTGCAAAGTCAGGAAATAAAGCTGCTTATCCCAATATACGTGCCACAAAACGCACGTACAATAGTGCGTGCACACGAATGTCAGTGTACGCGATCTTGCTTCTCAATTGATACGCTGAGTTTTGATGTGCTGCCCAGCTTATACGACTGCGAATCATTTCTTTTCTTTCTTTTTGCCCGGTAAAGTAGTTTGTACAAGGCAAGAAAATTAACAAAACCTTCTGAAGTTCCAGCATACAGATGCAGTACATGGCTTGGCTCGTGCTCATTAAACGTCTCCAAGAAAGCAAGCCCGTAGTGGAGAAATTTTCGGCGCCACCTACACGAGGCCGACGCTGGGCACTGATTGGATACAGGTGAGGCGTCGGCGCTCGGCCGGCACTCGTGTCCCCGCTGATTGGGCCCGAGCCTCAGCCGAACTCTAAGGCAGTGGTCGCGTCCAATCGGTGCCCCGCGTCGGCTTCTTGAAGGTTACGCCGAAAATCCGGCACCGTACGGAGTTGCTATCTTGCAGGTGTTCCTTCTTTCCGTTAGACAGCGAATTACATAACCGAGCTTAGTTTTAGAACATTTTATACGTTACGTTAGGTTACGTTTCTTGCTCTTCTCAGTTACTCGACTAAACGAAAAAAGGTGTTGCAGTTGTATATTGATTTTGCGATCGAGCCGTCATATGCAGAATTTCATTTCATATTTCATTTCATTTGTATTACCTTAAGGGCCTCTTGACGGAGGCATTACATAAGAGGGGGGGGAGGGGTGTCATATTCAAGGCTGGAAAACAAGACAACAAAACGCTACAAAAAGAAATGAAGAAAAGCTTTGGAAACATCATTATATAAACATTAATCAAACATTTTATAAATCAGCTGCAAAAAAACAACAACATTTATGGTCACTGGTAGTTGCCAAGCTTGTGGGCAAGCTATTCCAATCCGATATGCATAATGGAAGAGGTAAGTATTTGAATGTGTGTGTTTGTTTTTTTAAAAATGGGTTCAACATTACAAAAATGGTCGAGACAAAAAAAGAAATTGCATTTTATGGGGAACGTAGCGGACGCGAACTCCAGTCTCAGCCTCAGGCACGCGACGGGGTGCCTAGTGTAGCCGTGTTCTCCTCTTGTACAACTTTGTTTTTTCTTGACGTTGTTTTTAAAGCTTTCGCAGCTGGCGAAGTCTTCTCGAAGCATCTCGGAGTCCTCTCTCCTGCCTCTTCTGTTTTTTTTTTTTGTATAGCTGTTAAATTGTGTGGCCGGCAGAGATCGCGACGCAGGTGTTTGGCAGCCGGCCAAGTCTCTTCGACCTTCGCACGCTTCACGCTTCAAGGCTAAAGAAATTTAGGTTGAGTATGAACTGCGCGGGTAAACGGCGGGCGTAACTATGACTCTCGGGATGGGAGTAGCTTGTGTGCTTGGCTGAGTTTTTGCTCGGACTCATAGTTGCTGGGGGGTCGGTGCGTGGTTCTAAAATTCAGGCAGGAAAATTTTCTAGAATCACGGGAAACACTCCGACTCCTCACGGTTCGTGCACCTCCCCGCGGCGCCTGCTGGAAACGTGTCGGCCTGGAACAGGCTAAGTCATGAAGCGAATCGATCGTAATGGATCGCCAGTTGGTGAAAGCGAAATCACTAGCTATGTCAACCCTGCTACCGCTGTGTCGGGGGTCTGGCTGGACAAAGCCGCGGAGCAAGTTCTTCGAGCACGGTCGAGCCTTTGGCCTCCGGCTCTGGGATTCCAACAATCCCAGTAAACTTCCAGTGCGAAATAGAAGGTTGTTACAAAACCTTCAAGACGAAGCAGGGGTGCGACCAGCACGTCCGGCACGCGCACCCTGAAGCATACAACAACTCAATCGTCACTAGCAGGAAAAAGGCTAGGTGGTACGATGAGGAGGCGAGCTTTGAGCTCGAGTGGGTGGCACGCATGAGTCGAGGCGAGAAGGTAAAGGGCCTGAATGAGAAGCTACAGGCCGCCTTCCCAGAAAGAACCCTTGACGCTATCAAGTCACGCCGTCGAAATCCTTAGCACAGGCAGATGGTTGAGGAGGCCAGCAAGCGGTTGGAATTAAGAGCACCCCCGTGGTCACGGAGCTTCGACAATCTTTCTCTGATTACGACCCTGAACAAGATGAATGGCAATGCCCTCAAGGCCAGGAGGAAGGGCAACCTGACTCCGATCTAACACCAGTCGTAACAGGAAGGACCCCGAGGTCCAGAAGGAAGGAAGGACGATATTCCATGCAAGCCATAGAGGAGGAGGAGAGTCAATGCCCTGAAGGCCTAGTGGAAGATCAACCCGACTGCGACCAAGTAGTCACACAGGTAGGACCCTAAGGCCCAAGAACAAGGTGGCCCAGAAGGGAGGTCCGCCTGAGTGTGATCAAACAGTTGCAACAGGAAAGATCTTGAGGCCCAGAAGGAAGAGGGGACAGAGTTCTCCTAAGATCGATAAAGAACCAAATGCTGCGACATCCAGCTCAAACGTAACCAGTGCAGGAGGTCCCCTCGCCTCTGCAGGTAATTGGGAGGACGATGGCGATGATCTTGATTTGCCTCAACAAGGACCGACTCTCTCTCAAGGAGTGAGTCCCCGGTGCTCTGGGGTAATAGAGCAGGCTTCGGCCAACCCGTGCTCTGGGATAGAGCAGGAAACTGAGGAATTGATGGGGGCTTCCGCCCTCTGGGATAGAGCATCACGGTACAGTTCCAAACCAGGATTTCCAGGTTGCTATGATGGAATCAGCGGCGGATCTAGCGCTTGATGTCTACGGAGGTGAGGTACTCAAGTCAATTGCCGTGAGAGCATGTGCAGGTGAAGAAGTTAAAGTGGATCTCGAAGAATACCTTAGGGTGTACTTCGTGCGCGAAGGGAAGGAGGCACCGATAAAACGGAAAGGCAGGGCCCCACAAAGACCCAAACAAGGGAAACGGAAGCAGAGGCGGTCTGAGTACGCAAGAGTTCAAGCTCTGTACCAGAAAAGCCGGCACCGTTGTGCGCAAAAAATCCTCGATGGTACGCAAGTGAATAAGGTCACCGACCATCAGAACTTCATCAATTTTTGGAAACGCACGATGACTGAGACGCCTCCTGGGCCCCCGTTCGATGTCAATCCGCCCACGAAAATACATAACGACCTATGGAAACCGATCACCAGGGATGACATTCGTTTATATCTCCCGCCGTGTTCTACGGCTACTGGTCCGGACGGGATGACTGCGACAGAACTGAGGAGCGTTCCGTTCTCTCACCTGGCACTGCTGACGAACCTAATCCTGGTTATTGGAGAGGTTCCGCGGATCCTGGCCGTCTCTCGGACTACTTTCATACCGAAGGTACCCGAGGCAACTAAGCCTGAGGACTTCCGACCAATAGCAGTTGCCCCGAATCTGTTGAGATTGCTGCACAAGATTCTTGCCAAGAGGTTGCAGGGTTGCGTCATGCTTGATGTGAGACAGAGAGCCTTTGTCCCGGCAGACGGGTGCGGCGAGAATGTCGCAATTCTGCAGGCCCTGCTCTCGGAGAGTAGGGTACACTCAGTACACTTCACATGGCGCAGATGAACTTGCGTAAAGCTTTCGATTCGGTTTCGGTGGATGCGGTACTAGCTGCCGCATCCTCGGCGGGTCTGCCGAAGAAATTCCTCCACTACCTAGAGGTACTGTACCAGCATAGTAAAACACTGGTACAGTCGGGCGATCTCAGGGAAGAGATCAGAGAGGCCAGAGGGGTCAAACAGGGAGACCCGTTGTCGCCGCTTCTCTTTAACCTTGTTGTTGATGGACTCCTTTGGGAGCTCCCGGCAATGATTGGATTTAGGCTGGGAGAAACCATGATTAATGCGATGGCTTTTGCGGATGATCTGACACTTGTTGCCTCGACGAGAGGAGGTCTGCAGGAGCTACTGAATCAGTCAGAAGCCTACTTCAAAGCAAGATGCCTAAGCTTCAACCCAGAGAAATCTTCTATGCTGTCTCTGGTGCCTTCACAAAGGCAGAAAAAGACCAAGGTCGAGCAACAACCATTTCAAATAGCTGGGTCAGACATCCCAACACTTGATTGCGTCACGTCATGGAAGTACCAGGGTGTACTCTTCAACACGAGGGGACGGAAGGTGCCGCTGACGGGGGAACTGATTTTACTCCTTGAGGGAGTTTCTGCTGCGCCGCTCAAACCTCAGGAGCGTCTCGTGTTGTTAAAGCACTACCTGCTACCGAGGTTTTACCACAGAGGGACGTTTTCACATGTAACAGCGAAGTTACTGCGTCGCCTCGACACCTGTGTGCGGCTAAGAATCCGCGGGTGATTACGGCTACCTCATGACACCCCGGTGGGCTATTTTCATGCACCGGTGGAGAGTGCTGGGCTTGGGATCCCTGCCTTGCGGCATATGCTGCCAAGGCTCAAGATAGAAAGAATGGCTATGCTTAGAATGAGTGATGTTCCCGCATGTGGAGACGCAGTGAAATGTCCATGCCCTCATACTAGAAGAACAAAAGGCAATGACTTTGATTGCAGTAAATGGAACGGTCCTAAGAACAGCAGAGGACGTGAAAGACCACAGGGCAGAACTCCTTCACAATTCAGTGGATGGAGCGCACATGAGAACGTGCAAAGAGGTCCCCGAGTCCCAGCAATGGGTCTCGAATGGCACCCTCCTTTTGAGTGGCAGGGATTTCGTTGACTGTGCGAAACTGCGGATCAATGCGATTCCGACGCTGGCTAGGACCTCTTGGGGTCGGAACATTGACATTTCTTGCCGAGCAGGATGTCGCCAAAATGAAACGCTGGGGCACGTACTGCAGCAGTGTGAGCGCACTCACGGTGAAAGGATCAAGCGACACAATGGAATCGTTAGCTACCTGTGCAAAAAGTTCAAGGTGGACAAATGGTCGGTCGAACGGGAACCCTGTATAAAAACGAAGGAAGGGACCCGATTCCCGGACATTGTGATCCGGAAGGGTGACCGTACCGCCATTGTGGACGTATAGATCGTGGGCACGAGCACCCCACTGGAAACAGCCCATCGGAGGAAACAGAATTATTATGCGAGGAACGATGAGGTTGTAGCCTATGCCAAAGCAGATAGGAGTGGAACACCCATCGTCACCTCCTGTACAGTATCGTACAGAGGGTTGTGGTCTACATCATCAAGGGCCGACCTCCATGGGCTGGGTGTCACCAAATCGGACACCAAACTGATGAGTGTGCGAGCGCTGCAAAGATCGCTGGCCATTTATGGCGTGTTCCGGCGATCTACGTCCCGGACAAAGAGATCCTGAGAACCTTCCCTCTATGTCATAGAGGTTAAAGCCGAGGAAAAACGAAGGATTTGAAGGTTTTGGAATAATCGAAAGTTTATTGGAGGTTGTTGGGATAACGAAGCGTTGGAGGACGAAGGAATTGATTAAAATCACCTAGTGTGAGATGTGGACAGGACGGTCTTTCTGAAGACCACCGCATGCGGCAGCAAAAGTATGAAGGCAAGACGCCTGACCGCTCGCTCATGGCCAATACAAGTGGTCAGAGCTCAGAAGGCCATACCCCTATGTGGTTATAAATACCACATCAGGGGACTCGCACCAGTGAGTGCGTGTAAAGAGCGTGTGGCGGAAACGCCCACAATGTCGGTCTAGGGAATGCATGTCTGGGAAGGCATGCTTGGACCGGGGTGGAGGTGGGTTGAAAAAAAAATAGCCAAATGACTTGTCATCTAATTCGCGTCAACGTGAACGGGAAGAAATTCTGAAGCAAGCACCATACTAATATCGTTTTTGTTTTCTGTTTCTAAGCATGTCACGATTCTCGTGGGAATTGAGAACTTCAACAAGACCCGGCTGAAGTTTGCTTCCAGGTACAAGGCGATTAGCATACGTTCGCCGGGTACAGATGTCATCTGCATAAATCGATGGCTGTGTTTGCTTTGGAAGGTTCCGGGGCGCGAAGAAAGCGGCGAGGACATGGAAGAGCGGAGGACTTAATTACGTCTCCTTGGTGAACTCCTCGCTCAACAGAATGGTCCCCTGCCTATAGCTTTTAAAGGTTTCCACGGGAAGAACACCCTGTGTGAGGCCTTCAGCCAGCTAAACATTTCCCCACCGAGGTTGCGCTCAGCCATTGCAGGCGAGTTATATCCTTACGCGCAATGAAATCGAATGAATAACGTAAACAGCCCTATTCTCATAATGAATGACTTTGAAGGGGGCGCATCCACCTTCAACTAATTTATTTACATATTTACATATTCACAGGACAAACTAAAACGGAGTCGCTTGGGGCGATGTCGGGTGCTGGAATCCTGGAAACCGATCTCTGTTGACCCGCGCTGCATGCGTGCCTCGTGCCGGTTTTTCATCTTCCTTTTCTGCGCTTCGCTGGGAGCTGCTACAACTTCTTTTACATTTGTTTTGTTTGGTGTTGTCCAGAGAAAAAGGGGAGACAGCCGCGGGGAGAAGTGTGGGTCTCTTTCACGGGACCAGTCAGCCCGGCAACAAATGCGAAACGTACACTGTTCAAAACTCCATCGAGTAACAATGGCGGTCGTCATTTTTTGGGGCACGACGCGTGGGAATGGATTCAGTTTTTCGCCAAACGCTGACGCGCCAATCGCGTCCAGTACACGCCCAAAAGAGCGTGCCCGAACAATGGCAGACTAGGATAATCATTGACATGGTAACCCGACACAGAGAGAAAAACGGTACGTAGAACACAAAGCTCGGGAAGCTCCAAGCTTTTTGTTCCCCGTCCCCTTTCTCCCCCACGCCTGGGTTACCATGTCAGCATCAAAGCACCTCGCTTGCACTCTTGTTTTGGGGATGATTGCCGCAACACGCTGCCAAATTGTGGGCATTTTTTTTTTTTGCAAAGGGTGTATTATGTTTTATGCGTGGGAAAACGTCCAGCATAAAAACAAAACACAAAAAAGTGCCATTTCTTCGTCTTGAACGCAATGGCATTTTTTCCAGGGGCCACTAAGCTGTGAGATTCTGTGTGTCCGTCCATCGCGGCTCGCTAGCTAAATTTAACGGGGAAAAAAGAACTTGATTTGATTTATAATTATACACCGATTCGATTTCCCAGCTCACTGCAGTGGAAAAACCTGAAGTATAGTTATGCAGAGGCTGCAGAGTTTTCCGGTGTTTATTTATAAGTAAAATCGGCGGATGTTTCTCGGTGTTTATTCATTCTTGAAATATCGGTGTATTTTGGTGATTTGTCTGGGACAGACGCTAAATACGGTGATTATCGGTAAAAAAGAAAAGGCTAATGAAAATCGAAAAGTTCGAGTCTAAAATGGGAGGGTTTCGACAAAAACAATCCTGGCTTGAACGAAAATTTCCAGAATTCAGTGTCTTTGGATTTTAATCGATTTTTTATGTTTGACACCGAATGATGCTTATCGACGTTTTTTTTTCTTTTTATAGATTTTTATTTTGATAAAGATAAAAATAAACATTGACAAATGTTTATCGGTGTTTTTTTTGGTTTAAAACCCGAAATGTCTACGGCACTAATCACCCATTCAAATTTCTCGCTAGATATAGTGGGGAAACCAGAACTGGTGTATAAAAGTACACATAAATTCAATTTTGGGAAGAATTTGCGTGAAAACGCCGCCGCCTTGAAGAAGGCGTAGAGCGCCGAGCTCGACTTACGTTTGAAGAGGTGCGCAAAAGATCCCAAATGCCATCTTTTTACTGAGGAGTGATCGTACCAAGACTCGAGTGCCTAGATTTAGGAGAGGAACCGACTCAAAACCATGGAGGGCATTTGCCATTTATCGGTGGATGCCTCCGGGCGGAACGGTTTCAAAAGCTCGCGCGTCGCGTCGTCGGGTGGCGAGGAGGGAAGCGGGCGGAGCTTGCAGACGAACAACGCTTTCTTCACCTCGTCGCAGCTCGCCTTGCAAACGCGGGCCATAAACCTCGTGTCCCTGATGGAGCAGTTGGAAGCACTCTCAAATCTAGGCACACTAACCAGGAGTTGCGATGCTAGCGCCACTTCGTTATAACCGAAGTCGGTTATAACGAAATACCGGATATAGCGAAGTGATTTCCGATTCCCGTTGACCTTGTTATATAACCGGTCTCGACGGTATTTTGATTTTGCGATATACCGTGCTAATCAATTCGAGAAAGAAATATATATTTGTATATGTGTACAAATAGAGATCACTTTCCTCACATACTGGTCCTGCACCCTCCTCCTCTTCCGGGTCCTTTTCCTCTTCCGCACCCTCCTCGTAAACGCGCGCGTTGCATTATGGGACGTCACAGTTTCCCCCGCTAAATTTAGCGGGGAAACTGAATTGGTGTCGAGGTCATGTGACGACGGTTTTGCCGCTAAATCTAGCGGGTAAACTGAATGCGCAGTGTTGCATTATGGGACGCCACAGACCTACACACCAATTCAGTTTTCCCGCTAAGTTTAGCGGGCAATCGAAGTGGTGCCGAGGTCACATGACGTCAATTTTCCCGCTAAATCTAGTGAAAAAGCTGAATTTGTTCCTAGGTGACGTGACACGAAGTCATGTGACGACATTTTCCCCGCTAAATTTAGCGGGGAAATTGAATTGGTGTCGAACTCACGTGGCGTCAATTTTCCAGCTAAATTTACCGCGGAAGCTGTGGGAGGACAGAGGGTTTGGAGGAGGAGGAGGGGAGGGTACAAAGGATGAGGGGGAGGGTACAGAGGAGGAGTAGGGGAGGATATGGAGGAGGAGGGTATGAAAGAGGAAGAGGACACGGAAGAGGAGGGTGCAGAACCAGTATGTGAGGAGAGTGATCTATATTTGTACGTATATATATATATTTTTTTTCTCAAATAGTTTAGCTACGGTATATCGCAAAATCAAAATATCTCAAGGGCTGCGCTCTAATTTCGCATTACAGAGATTGGTGAACGTCTTTAATTTTTTTTCCCCCTGATTTTGATAAAACAGGGTTGGGGATCACTCTTCGGGGTCTATCGGTATTCACCGAAAACACGGAGCCCCAATTTTAAACCATAAATTGCAAGCCGATGTTAGATTTCCTGATCGTCCGTATCACCTAATGAGGAAAATGGTATTTCGATGCGGGTTAAAGTTACGATGCATGCGAAACATATTTAGATGCGTAATTGAAATAAACCGTACGGAGTGGGGTCCTGGGAAATACTGTTCATCTCCGCGTTTGGTATTTGATCGATTATTCGGTTATACGTTAAAAAAAACATAAAAAATGTCCGGGCTTTTTGAAGTAGCATCGAGGCTAATTCCTTCGTCGACCTCGAACAGACTATAAAATATAGAAAAAAGAGATAAAAAACGGGTCAAGGCTTACATTTTTTATTAAATGAGCACTCACTCCAAAGACACACTTCAGGTTTTTCTTTTTTTTATTATCGAGCTTTGGCATGTAATAATCCCCTTATTAATATACACGAAAGCATGGAAATGGGGAGCAATTTTTAGAAAGTCAACTGAACTTCGTTTTAAAAGTATGGGGAAACCACTTTCAAGACTGGGACGCTAATCGGCTTAGAGGAATTGAACCGCAAAGTGCTCGCCTCAGTTATTAGCGTGAACGTAAAGTAAAGAAAGAAGATAGTTTTTTCACTTTCGTTGAGCTCGTAAAATTCCTATTACGCTTATCAGCTACTCATCCTGTTCAAAAGTTTGTACTTTTTTTAACCTCGGTTATTAGAAATTACATTTTGTGGCAACTCAATAAAGACGTTCACGGAATTATGGCCAAATAGTTTGCGGATAAAGCACACACACATACATTATATTGATTAGCAGGATTTTTACTGGTCAGCGGCACGACTCTGGGGAACTCAGCCTGCGCAGTAGATTCTTCGCTCTAAGAATAAAGACCATGACCCTCAAACCACCACAAAAGAAATAAAAAGAAAATGGCGCCCGCACTAATTATATACTTTGGCTGGATGATATATTGGTATATGTGCTCTGCTGATTGAAAACGGTAAAGGGTCCGAAGTCAATCTTCGAGTATTATTAGGGATTTGTTTGTAAATCGCTTCCACCGTCCGGTAACACTGTACGCAACCCGCTACGAGATCGGGAACTCCGCAAACAACCCTAACAGCGCGCATGCGCGATTGCGGCGTCTTCGTTGCACAAAGCATAGCAAAAACAGAAAAAAAACGTGTAAAAAAAAAACTCTTTGTTGGAGAGTTTTAGCGTAATGTTATCATCAGACCGTGGTCGTTTCTCACCGCGTGCCAAAACTGTGCCGGAAATGTGACCGCGAGCAAACTGTTTTACGTAACAGACACCCGGGGTAAACAGATAGATTTTTTGGTGCTTATTTATAAGAGAAATCAAGAGATTTTTCTGTGTTTATTTCTTTTCAAGTGACGGTGTATTTTGGTGATATGTTCCAAACTGACGCTCAAAACGGTGATTGCCGGTGAAAAACAATCTTACGAAAAACCAAGAGTGTATGTCTAAGAAGAGACAATTTCGACAAAAACAATCATAACTAAAAAAAAAAGGTTCTTTGTTTGTCTTGAGTCTAACGTGTTTGTATCGATGTTTTTTTCTGTTTTAACTGATTTTGTATTTTCGCCACAGATGAGTGTTTACTGGTGTTTGTTTTTATAAAACCAAAAAGTCTACGACATATATATATGACTTTAAAGTTGACAGGTCGGCTAACACGTTTTCTTCGCGGTACTTTAATGGCCCGAGGTTCGGACATTTCGGTAACAAAAACGAAGCAACAGAAACGCTATGCTAAAAAGCAAACAAAAAACTTGCCGATCTATCTGGTAATATATATGTACAGACCCGTGCCCAAGTTTTGAACGAACGGTGGCATCCTCTTCTTGAGTTCCGCAGGCTGGCTGATTGGGTCTCGCACTATTTGTGGCACCCTGCGTGATGCACCTTGAAAACATCAGGTTCAGCCGTCGTGCTGCATTGACTACATTTCTAATCTTCAGCGTGTAACAATGTCGCTGCACCTGGAGATCGGAGACGAAAGTCACTCTGTATAAGCACCTAACGACCAGTTTTTGTTTTCCTTTTCCCTTTAAAATAGTCCGAAGAGTGAGCCAAGTACAAGGCGAAGAATTCCGGGGTTGATTTTGGTTTCTATGTCACTCACTCATTCAGTCGAAGCGTGCCGCCGTCAACTTCGACTCGCTCAGATGGATTCTCGTTGCGAAGGGGTGGTTGCTGCCTATCGGCCGTACACTCTGCTGACGAAGACTGGAAACTCGAAACTTGAAGTTGACCGCCGGCGAATTCCGTATTTTTTTGGAGACGGAAGTGTGGTGGAGTTTATTTCGAGCGGTCGATACTGTCTCACGTCGATCTCTCTGGAAGAATTCGGTCCAAAGCGAACTGGTCAACGTTCATACAGCGATGTCTAGTTTTGTTTTTTCTTTATTCCCTCCTTTTTGAAACTCCCCGAAATCTCGAGTTTGAACGGTTTTTATAAAATGAAGATTTGTTCCGTGTGCATTTAGTTTAGTTTTGTTTTCCATGCTATGTTTATTTATTTTAGAGAGAGATAAAGATAGATTAGATAGATAGATATATTAAATAGATTAGATAGATAGATAGATTGATTATATGATTAGATTAGGTTATATGAGATTAGATAGATAGATTATATTAGACAGACAGACAGACAGACAGACAGACAGACAGACAGACAGACAGACAGACAGACAGACAGACAGACAGACAGACAGACAGACAGACAGATAGATAGACAGACAGACAGATAGATAGATAGACAGACAGACAGACAGACAGATAGATAGATAGATAGATAGATAGATAGATAGATAGATAGATGGATAGATAGATAGATAGATAGATGGATAGATAGATAGATGGATCGATAGACAGACAGACAGACAGACAGACAGATAGATAGATAGATAGATACGATAGATAGATAGATAGATAGATAGATAGATAGATAGATAGATAGATAGATAGATAGATAGATAGATAGATAGATAGATAGATAGATAGATAGATAGATAGATAGATAGATAGATAGATAGATAGATAGATAGATAGATAGATAGATAGATAGATAGATAGATAGATAGATAGATAGATAGATAGATAGATAGATAGATAGATAGATAGAGATAGACAGACAGACAGACAGACAGACAGACAGACAGACAGATAGATAGATAGATAGATAGATAGATAGATAGATAGATAGATAGATAGATAGATAGATAGATAGATAGATAGATAGATAGATAGATAGATAGATAGATAGATAGATAGATAGATAGATAGATGAAAATAAATGAAGGTAGTGGAGAGATTGGTATATATTTTAGATATGTTATGCGATATAAGCAGCTCTTCGGAGTGTCGAGGGCAGAGCGTAATGTGTATTGTTCTTCGCTTGTTTGTTTAGCAGCAGGGTCGCTAAGCGCCAGCTCTCGGCTCGCAGGTCACGTCATCTCCCCTTGCTGGTGGTCATTCCTTCTTTTTCTTGCCGAGAACAAACTCGGTGATGAGAAACGTACGATGTAGAAGGTAGGCACTAAACTCAGCAGCCAGACCACCGCAGTGACAGATGATGTGGCGTCGGTGGAAGCCACGTAAACAACAAAGTATCAACTTGCGAAAAATCTCGCGTGCTATCTTGGGACAGTTGAAGCCGCCGCTGACACGCTAGAAAAAACAAATATACAAGTCAAGCAACGCACCGAGTGTAACTTTTGATCACATTTATATGAAAGCGTCCTCCTGGTTCTTCGCATCTTATTCAATCAAAATTTGAAAGCACATCGTGACAACGCGCTTCTAGCCCGAGCGCATACGTTTTTTGTTTTCTTTTTGCGTATTTTGGTTTTTGATTGCGTCCTGACAGAAGCTGACACCAAGTGTAGAAATACCACCTGCTATAATGGGACGATGAAAATGGACAGTGAGGGCGATATAGCGAAACAAAAAAAAAGTTTGTCCCCAAAGGAGTAGGCAGCGGATGTCGCTACATTTCATAATCATAAACTTTAGTCAAATTAAATCAAACAAATTATTTCGCATCTTCAGAATGAGGTGCCGGAGCCACGGACAAAAACGTCCATATTTGTTGGCTTGACGAGGCCAGGGTCCAGAGTGCTTGGCAGGTGGTGACGGAAATGCAGAAATACAATTCAAAGTAACCCATACGAAAACATTAGGCTAAACGGTTTACACAAGATAATACATCTTATGCATGAAATCAGGCACAGCCAAACCTAATTCCCGCGTAGAACTCTAAGCGATGACTCTTCTCTGCCGAAAAAACAACAAACGTTGAATATACGTCCAGGATGAATGCTGGCGGAAAAAAAAGTGAGCGAAAGGATGGAGCACGATGAAAAACGATCGCTGTCGAAGCAAAGAGGATTGGTCTCCCACCGTCAGAAGTCATCTCGAGCACATAGGCAATGCCAGGGGTTGGATTTGATCTGCCTACAGTCAGGCTGTTACGACAGCTTCTCACCGGGAAGCTTCTATTCTCTCCCTTCTTGAGATGAACGGTGCGCGACGAATTCATCGATTGCTGTTGACTCGTCGTCGGCGTCTCTCTCGTGACTAATGGCGAGGCTTTTCCAACTGTGAAACGGACGCTGCACAGAGTACTCCGCACGAAAGCCGTGTGCTCGAGGGGCTCGCCCGGCATTAACCGTAGACAATATGGCGGGTCCCATGCGTATGAATTAACACCACTCAATAGGCAAAAAGATTGCTGCATGAGCCGATAAGGATGCCGACGAACGAATAACAAACGTTGTCAGGGACCACGGACTGAACATCCTGGCAACTAAGGACAACACAGAAGGCACCGAAAGACGTATTTCTCGTTATGTTTCGGTCTCGTCCTTATGTAGTTATGATTGTAATCGATTACATTTTCGTGTAATGTGTACGAGGCTCGTGTGCCGGCCAGACCACGATCTACAGAACGAGCAGGAAGTTGCTGCGGACATTGACAACTTGAGAAGCAAAAAGGCGTGGCTTATTGGATGACGCTGCGATCTCATTGGTTAAGGGAGCAATATTGAGATGCACGGCACTTGCCACACCCTTCGCTTCTTACGATGTCAGTGACTCTCAGCGCCGAGATCGTTTCGGTGGCGCCCTCTTCTGGTTTCCGTTCGTGACGTCACGACCAAGATTTGCCTCGTCATGATTGGCAGGATTTAGCTCGCCATGAATCGGTGATTGGGCTGTGGTTTGGCCAATCGCAAAACTTGGAACACAGCGACGACGCTTTTGGCCGTACACGTCGCTAATAGCCGATTTTAAACGGCCATCGTTTTTGTTAGAAATGAAGATATTCACATGAAGTAAGATGCGCTTTGTTCCGAAATTCGTAAAAACATCTGTCGTACGCTAAATGTCTACGTACGTGTCCGCGTTGTGATCCAGGCGTAACGATCTTCGCGGCACGTGATCAATCGTCCCGACGAAGGAAATCCCAGGGAAACATTTTCTAAAGCGGCATCAAAATACATTCCCCTGGCCTCTGCAACCCATCCAGCTGTCATTAATTTTGTGTGGCAATTTCGAATCGTGTTGGGGTAAAATGTAGCATGTCGACCCTCCAACACCCCGCCTCATCATCGCTGCGCAAGAACGACAGATTTCACACTTTAAACGTGAAGCAATCTCGGCGAGATCCTGCGAAGACAGTTTACCGACCATTTTTCTCGCTCACTGACACTTGATGTCGTTCTACTATACGATTTTCCCGTTGATCGCGCAACATCAAAGACACATTTTTGCAAATCGGTCAGCACTTAACGAAACTACGGCAATTTTATATCAGTTGGTGACTTCCCGCCTATTTATTTATATTTCGTATCGTAATCCTGATGCTCTGCTTTGGGATTACGAATATTTATCAGTGTACGTTTTTGTTCCTTCCGGAATACTCTCCGACCGTTTTTTATTGAAATCGGAAGAAATAACTGACAGATCGGGATTATAGAATCTTTGATGCTCGTACCCCGTGAGAACCATTTCTCATGGTGGGTCATACGGCAGCACAATTCCCTTCCGATAGAAACTTTAGCTATTTGTTTTCGCAAGTTTCTTACTTAACCTTCTTTTTTTGTGTGTGTGTGTAACTATATTAGGGCTGTAATGTTTGTCACTAAACACAAGTTTACGTAACTCTACATATATAGTGAATATCTGACATTAGCTTTGGTATGATTACTCAGATTGCGATGACACGAGGATTAAGCTAATTGTTTTACATACTTTAGTCGACACAGCAAGACTAAAAGCAAACTGAAAAAAAAATTAGTTAACGATTGACGTTTTTCCGGAAGAGGAAACCAGCTGGGATTAGTTTTTCTTTTCTTCTGTTATCCACCTGAATCCAAATGTAACCGAAAACCAAAGTGGAACACATCAACCGGGAATAAATACCTCACTCACTCTTTCCCTCGACGAGTTCGAACCGACCGTTGCAATTTCCAGCCTTTCTTCCTTCCGTCGTTCTTTCCCCTCTCCCCAATTTCCCCTCACGCACGGACCCTCCCTTCCCCTCGATCCCCTCTCCTTAAACACACACACACAGAGAATTCAAATGCTTGGCGCACGCGCGGTCGAAGCCTCGACCCCGCAGTTGCCCCTGGCAACGGCCCGGACAAACAGACGACCGCCGCACCTCCTAGCGGCCGCCATCCCCGCATCGGCCGCACCGCGAGTTAGCGTCAGTTCGCGTCGCCTGCGAAGGCCCACGCATCACACCGCGGATGCTTCTAACCTCCTTCACTCACCTGAACGACTTTCCAGCTCGCTTCCGTTAACAAACGGCTACTTCCAACTCCCCCGCCCCGGAAACCGTCGGTTTAAGTCCCGCACCTGTTGCGCACCCTTCGAATATGGAGCTAGGACGATGAGTTTCCGTTTGGAAGGAAGCAGACGGTCGTCTTAAGCCAAGTTTTTTTTCTTTTTTCTTTTCAAGTACCCATTTCTTGTTTGTGCGCGTGTGTGTGTGCGGAAGGATGCCGAGCGATCGTGAAGACGATCCATTGTGACGATGTGTTACGAGATCGGTTGAGCCCTGGTCAAAGGCTATACGAACTTCGAGAAACGGGACTTTTCGATCTCTTTCGAGCAGACAACGGAGGAAACGTCGTCAGAACCGACCCCCACCGCCACCAAGAAAAGAAAAGAAATCGAGACACGATCGCGGCGAACATCTGTTGTGGCGAAACATCGAAGAGGAAAAAAGAGCAAAAAATGTCGGGGCATCTTGTGTAGTGCGGTGAAGCGCATTCGGCGGCGGCGGGCGGCGACTGAGGAAGGGAAACCTGTGGAGTCTGCCCCCGTACTGGAGTGGAGCAAAGGAAGCCAACCGCTGGCTCGCAAGCACCGGGCTTCCTTCTACGAGACATCTCGGATCTCTCTCTCCGAGCGCGAACGTGAGTAGTGGCAGCTCCTATACACCATTCCTACTCGTCATGTTTGCCCACGCGGGTTCTCTGTCATACGTCTCGTAGATCCTCTATCTGGGAGAGACACATTATGTCGTCACGTTTAGCTCTAACGGGTCTCTTTCTCGAGATGTCGAACAAAAAACCCGACACGCGGCTTCTTCTTTTTTTTGGAGAGAGAGAGAGAGAGAGGGGGGGGGGGAGTGGGTGACTACCCTTGGCTACCACGCGCCAACAGTTGGTTGCCTAGGGTCTATTTAAAGAACCGACGTCGGGTTTTGGGACTTCATTCTGAGCTGCCGTTTCGAATTTACTGTTTGGAGAGGCCGATGTATAATCGCATTTCGCAACTAGCTCTGAACGAAGAGCTGAAGTCGTCCGGTCGTAAAGGTCTCCCTGCTTTGGGTTTTTGTTTTACACTTTTTTTAAATTTTACCTCCACCCACGTTGAATTTTGTCAATGGTTATCGCGGATCTTTGAAACTTAAAACAAAGGCAGGTAACATTTAATGTGTCCTAGAGTCTCCTCAATTTTAAATTGACGTTATAAATTAGGCTATAGTATACGCATTGTGATGGAAGTAAAGTATTTATAATAGATACAAAGAAGAAGATATGAACGTTATAAAAAAAAAAAAAACCCGGAGACTGGGAAAAAGAAAGGACGGACAAACAGATGTCTCTGAACATATTTAAAAAAAATAACTGCCAAGTTATATCATATGGTATCAACAGGACGCCATGTAATGCAGTAAGACGCCAAGTATACTCAAATCATGATATTTTAGGTGATAATACAGACTAAACATTCGACAACCTTTGTGGTACCATTGGAACCTAAGTAACTTAAAGTGATGCTGAACCAAACATTTCAGTGTCTATATAATAAGTGGCGTACGATCTTTTCACGAGCCAACAGCCGCCGTTGAGTGTGAGCACACGCAACGAAATTGACGTCATAGGCCTCCATTCATGCTTAAGATGACAGTGAAATGTGTGGGCTCTAATGAAATGGAGAATAAAAACAAGATTTTCATCTCCACAGTGAGGTCTGGTGTAAAAGGTAAGCGATTAATTGGTCTAACATGCACGTAGCTTTCACTTGTGGAGATGAAAAGCCTGTCTTTATTTTCATTTGGCCCGAAGCTCATACATTTCACTGTCATCTGAAGCGCGAATGGAGGTCTTTGATGTCAATTTCGTTACGTGTGCTCGCGCACACCGGCGGCTGCTGCCTCGTGCAAAGAACGTGCGCCACTTATTATGGACACTGAAATGTTTGGTTCAGTATCCCTTTAACTAATGGAAATTTAAAATTGATTAAAGGGTTTCAGATGAACCACAGGTATATCAAACGACTTTTAGATTTCAATGGTGGTATCTCAAACCGTTGAAAGGCTTAAGATAGTTTGAGCGTTACAGCAAGGGGCACTTATGTTGAGCATGCGTTTGATGCAGGGGACCAATTAATCGACACGAAATTGTGCAGTTCCGCAAATAAAAAAAAATATATATTTATGATTATTTTGTATTACAAAAATAAGTGGTCTATGAAATGGGGGACTGCAATTAACAAGAAAAAAAAACTGTATTCGTTAAACCAACAAAACACGTCTTATAGTTCGTTTACGCTACAATCACGATAGAAGAAAGTTGGTATAGGCTCATGATGAATACCTAAAGTTGTGATCTTAAAATATCATCTCGTATACATAAAAAACTGGAATTTTTTTCAAAATTTAGGAAATTCATATTAAAACATGGACGTTTCTTAACATATTCTAGCTTAACACAGAAACACAACTTAGACTGATTGTACCCTAAGCTTACAAGTAGCTGTGTCCTTCGAAGTGCAAGCTCAATAATCTACGTCTAGGCTTAACTTATCTCGGCACATAACTGCTTCGAGACTATCTCCGGTATAAGCCCGTCTCCTGTGGTACTCCGTGTAGAGAGTTGAACCAAGTTCATTTAAGAAATATCGGTGGCTGCGGAAACCAGATAGGAAGATAGCTAAAGGTAGTTTGATTACCGTAATATATAGCTTAATTACTGTAAGCGACAGAGCGAGCACCCGCACAAATATAAAAATCACCCTAAAAACAAATAAAAAAAAGGCTGGGGGTAGGGTATTTGTTTTTGTTCGAGAGCAAATATTCAGGAGGGGATATGAGAGGGTGGGTTTCGCCGCCGTGCACAAGTGTGTTCGGAGAAGCGGCGGACGCGGGGGAGCATATCTGTACTACGAGGCGGACGTGGCTTCGTATTGCATCTCATTCGCACGCCCTTTGCGCAACTAGCGTCAACAGAGTCGCAGCACTGCGGTAGCTAGGTTAGCCTCGATAGCGTAGTACACAATCGTCAATCAAACAACAGAAAAATAAAGAAAACAGCAACAACAACAAAAACAAACTGAAACGATTAATGAGGCGAACCTGCGCCAAACAACTTCGAATAGTTTAGTGTCGCGGGGCGTCGATTTCGGCGTGACAGCAGAATCGAGTGTTTGTGTGAAACTGAATCGACGCATCGCACTGCGGCTGCATTTATAGTCCTCTCCGGGTTCGGGAATGCTCGAAACGAGAACGCACAGTAACTAAACGAGATCGAACCGGAACATTCGACCAGGAGAGGGAGGAACCAGCGGGATTCGACTTCAGTTCACTCCCGGGGGAGACGCGTGTACAGCCAAATTTGAAGGTATCTAAAAGCGAAAAAAGACCCCCCCCCCCCCCCTCTCCCCTCGTTTTGTTGCCGCGTTTTTCGAACGAAATGCGGCGACATCCGAAGCGTTCCACACTGCTACGCGTAGTTACGTTGCCGCGTTTAACTTTAATATATTAATTTTTTCTCAATTTAACGGACTGCGTTAATGTGACACTGTGATGTGGCGTATGGCCATGACGCCACGTGACGCTATGACGTAACGTGGATGGTCCCGTGGACGGTGGTACGATTACGTCACGTGACAATGAATTTTCGCTAAATTAAGCGGAGAAATTCCCGTTCAAATTTAGTGGAGTAGTCTTGCCGCTAAAGTTATCAAAGAAATTCCCCACTCAACCTGGCTAAAAAATTGTGACGCCACTGACGTGATATCACGCGATACTGTGACGTCACTACGTCACGGCACACTAATTTTCTACTAAATATATGGAAGAAAATTTTCCGCTAACGTGTGTGTTCCGTGCACAAAGAAAACACATTATCCAGTGCAAAACCTTGTCCATTTAGCTAGCTTCGTAAGAAAACAACAACGAAGAGAACAATGCCAGGGACGAAGAAATGACACAAACTGGGGTTAAAGTTTTTTTTTATTTAATCAAAATTTTGATCAAGACATTCACCCGCCTACTCGGCCACCATCGCCCGGTGGCGGCAGGGTTGTTCTTCTTTCTACAGGAGCCAGAGTTCCGCGTCTGTTTTCCACGTGCCGCCGCGCCGCTATTCGCCGAGATCCCATCACGTGGGGGCAAAATCCAAGTGCTGCGCAGGAAAGTCACCGATACGGTCGCTTCGCTGACGTTAGACGCGCCCCGGCATAAGTTCCCCTGCTTTGACCTCCTCCTTCTTTTCTGTTTCCCAGGAAAAGAAAAGAAGGACCGTGCCGCGCGCCTCCAATGCGCGGCGCCGCTAATCGCCGAATTCAATGAAGGAAAGACGGCGCTACAGCGATGAACGCGGAAATCTAACTCCCGTAGGAAGCCTATACAGGAACTCCAGATAGGGCTGTGGTGGAAAAATAGCCGGGTGAAATAATATTGGTGATTGTGCGGATATTTAGACAGCGTGTATAGTTGGTCAGCCATTTCAAAGTTGCGACGAGTCACTTGCTGTAGATGAGCAATTTAGCCAGTGCAGTACAACCACTAGCTTGGGGTCTTTAACGTGCACCACGCAAGTAGTGATACACTACCGCACGCCGGTACGATGCTCATCCAGATCGAAATGGGCAGGGGTGGGGATTGAGCCCAGGATCCCTGGGTTCTGCAGTTCGAGCTTTCGCTCCACGTGCTCCGAGCTGGTGTGCGCTAGCCCACTCGGCCACCGATCCCCCCTAGACGTGTGTACTGGTTGATCAAAATGTACGTTAAATCAAGTCAAATCAAATCATTTTATTTTTGCCACAAACAATACATTTGTAACAAGGACGCTGAAAAAAAATTACACAGGCACATAAGACTGCTAACGTGTCGGACTGAGAAAGCATTCGTATATGTAGCGTATTCCTACAAGCTGCGCGCCGCGCTGAGCTCGGCCGTGCGGCCTGTCCGGAGTCTGCCCTGGCGAGCTCTGCTGGCTCTGCGGCAGGCCGCTCCTCTTACCGGCGGCCGGGCCGCTGCGCCGCCATGGAGAGGGCTTCTCTGTGGCGTGGCGTTCCTTAGAACTACGCCGCGCGCCAGCCAGTGGGGTGGCTACTACAGACTACAGGCTTCGCCCCATGGGACAGGGGAGTTCCGTTTGGCGCGGCTTCAAAAGCTAATAACGCCGGTTCGCTCCAGGGAACAGTGAATGCTTTCGCATTAAAAGCTGCAGGATTGCAGCTTCACGAGTTCCCAGCGCCCCCATTACGAGGTTGCAGTGGCACTGGCAAGATAAAGATGTATGCACATAACTACGCATACATACGTAAAAAAATGCATACAAAATTATACCTCTTATAATTTTATATTCTACAAAATAAATCAGGCTTGCATATTACAGTATTTCTTGGATGGTGTGACTATTTACAGAGAATATTTCAATATCACGAGAAAAAAAAGTGTTTAATAAAGCGGCTAATTTGTAACGGTAGCTTTGAGTACCAAAATCGGTCAAAAGTAAGCTTATTCGTTTTTTTCTCTTGTATTGTAAAGTTTTTTAAATTATGAACCAACTTGCTTAATTTAAAGTTTAAGTTTTGCCGGTTTGGACATTGCACGCGGCAGTTTGTCAGTTATTTATTTTTAAAACTTCCATAATTAAAGAGTAGGCCCCTATTGTAACCGTGGCGCACGCCTTGTGTTTTAAATATGTCCGGTGAACACAGGCGCAAAACATAAACCAAAACTTGCACGAAAGTTGAAACGCTAAAAAATCAGTTTGACCCCATTTCTGAAAGAAATAAACCACGCATATTTTCTTATACGTCGTAAGTCGCAAATAATATTTTAAGAACATCCAAACTGCGATCCGCTTTCCGCGAATAAATTCGTTTTCCTAGCAGTTGTGCAAAATGTATTGTTTTAATTTTCGTCCTGTTTTCGTGTTTTTTTTTTTTTGTACAGGCCCTTATTTTCTGAAAATGTGGTCGAACATAAACGCTCTTGGTTCTGTTTCGGCAGCTGAGCTTCAGTCCCACCCCTTAGTGTCATATCAAACATAGAAGTAATATTGATTAAGTTCTCCTTCCGGCTTTTTCGAAAGCATCTCAACTTCTTCGATTCGTAATCTTTTTTTCGCCACAATTATAGGCGATGAAGCGAGCAGAGCACCACAAAGCTTTTCTCATTGAGCGAGTAAACAAGGATACATAACTACAAACATCGTGTTAGAACCACAAAGAAAGAAATCCTTCGAAAGGAACTTTCAATTTAGAAACAATTATTTCTGTTAAGGTCCAGTTAAGGTTCTACCAAATTGGAAAAAAAAAGAAAGAAAGAAAACGAGTTTACGCAGGGCTCTTTTTATTATGGAGTTCAAAAATGAAAGATGTTTGCAAATCTCTGTTGTGCGAAATCAGGTCGCAGCTCTGGAGGAGGAAGAGGAAAGGAGGGTATGGAGGGAGGATACGCCCCTCCTCTTCCTCCTCCCCCCGTCCTGGTCCTCGTCCTAATTTTTTTACTGATAAAATATTTCTTTTTTAAAATCCGAATTCACGATTTAGGTTAGTGCTCTACAAGCTGATTTGTAAAAATCTATGCAAGAAAAGCGAAACAACGCAAAAAGAATCAAGTGTCGGAGATCCTAACATCCAAAATCAACGTGTGGTGTAAACGCGCGTAAATTTATAACTGTTCAGCTTATAAAAAAGTGATGACCTTTACTTTACTCGATGCGCTCGCATCGAATGACTAATAAAACAAAAAAACACAGGTCACGTTTAGGGACACGTAAAAGATGAGGCATTCACATGAAAACGACGCGCATCATTATTTGCATATTTACTCGCATTCTCACGTAAACATGTTCGCGTGCGTCGCGTGCCTGCGATTTCCTTTTTAAAACATTTATAAAACAAAATTAAAAAAAAAACTGCGCAAATACAACGGGTAATATGGAAACTAAATGTCTTTTTTTCTTTACCCCAATTTCAAAGAGAATTTTGAAGAGTAAAAACAGCAGTATTTATGAAAGTTTGAAATCCGCACGCACATAGCACTTTTTCCCTTTGCCTCGTTCCGGTCTTTCCAAAACCCTAATATTAAATTCTTCGTTAAAAGTCAAGTTGGTCTAACAAATTCTACAACGTGCTCTTAGAAAAACAGAACAAAAGACGAAGTACACTTTGATTCTAAATAAATTTGGTGAAGGTTAATAACAACGTCCATTTCTGTATGGGAAGTTGGCCTCTCAGGAACAAATGAACTTTCGAAGTTTCAATTCCTTAGGGGCTGAATATTTAACTATCTGAGTAGGCCGGCGCAGAGAAGGCCCTCAGTATTTTCCGGCTTCAAGCTGATGTCAGCCGTACAGGTCGAAAATAAACGCGGTAATGAATACAAAGCAAATTTCTTCAATTCCACGTACGATTCGTAGTCATTGAAAATGCACGTGAAGTGTATACTAGCCAAACGCAATGTCACACACGCACGTTCTGGCGATCGAGCAATCGTACCCTAAAGCCCTATGTGTGAGATGCAATCAAGTTTCGCATATACGCGGCCATGTTTATACGTTTTCTCACTTGAAACACGAGGAGAAAGTTCTAAAGGGTTTCGCAATTGATGAGAGAAGGAAATGAGCCAAGCGTGTTTTATTAAGCCCCGGGAAACGCAGTGCATGCACATAATAAATGGACACGCTTTGTTTGCCTCAAGTGGCAGCCGCACTTGCAAAACACATGAGAAATCACTTGCTACTGGTTACAACTCGCGCTTCGTCCTTCCTCCCCATTTTTTTTATAGGGAATACCCTAAGAAAATTGTGAGAATAGAAATAACAGTAAATGATAGAAATGAAAATAGATGAAGAGAGAGATATAGAAGTATAAAGATAAAAAAAGGAATAGACATAAAGATATAGAGAGAGATTGATGAAGAAAGCGAGATCTTCCGTTTGCATCACTTTTTCTCAAAATATTTCCTTTTTTTGTGTGGGGGGGGGGGGGGGGGGGGTTGTTATTTGGCAGGCGATATTTTAGCCTCGAACGCGAGCGCAAGTGAACGGCGAGCTGCGCTCATCTTGTTCCAGTAGTTTCGAGTGCGTTCTATGCAAATAGTATGCAAAACCAAAACGAGACAAACAAAAGAATAGCTGTATAAACGTATTGTGAACAACTTAATTTCAAAACGAAGCTTGAGCATTCTAATCGCCGTTTCCTTGTCTCCACTTAAACCCACAAGGCGCTCGCCATTTTTTTGTGTTAGAGCCATGGAATTACGTTGCGGTTTCTGCGCGTTTTAATAGGTGCAATTCTTCTGCCTCACAATTCAATGTTTTTGCTGTTGAAACGGTATCGACTTTAATGGCAATGTTTTTCTATAGTCAGTCATCTATTTCACGTATTACCGTACACTTAATTATTTTAAGTCATCATATAGGCTGAAAACGTACAAGATGGGCGCACGCTTGGACTTTCCGCGTGGTCTATATTGCGCAGGGTTACTACACTGGGAGGAAAGTACGCTGCAAGTGTGAGTAAGACCAAATGTTTACTTGTTTTTTTAATGCGATTTGTTCTAAAGTTCACACAATTTCCATCAATCTTCACGAAAAAAAAATCGTAAAGAACAGTTTTGCTTCAAGCACTATCGCCCTCTGGCGCACTAGAAAGGCAACTGGGAGAAAAAAAAAAAAGAAGCCCGTGTAGGTTTTTCCCGAAGAACCCTTTTAGGGGTGCTTAAAATAACTTTTAGGGTGCTCAATATGGACAAGCCGAAGAACCCCTAAAGACGGGATCACACCACTGATACACCATACAAAAGGCAGTCCAGAAACACGAGTCACTGCAGTATCCGTGGTCCCAATGCCGCGTGCCAAGTTATCTCATCGAACTCATTGCTATGCGGCATTCGAAGCAGGAATCTCGCGGTGACTCGACTTTCGAATCTGTATGCAGGCTGTCTTTTTTATGATGTATTATAGCAGTGTGATCCCGGCTTAAGAGTTCTTTTACGACCCAATTTTTTTTTAGAGTGCGCAGTTGTGGAATATTTGAGCTTACGCGTGCTGTATAAACTTGGCTGGTTGGGTTGAGTGCACGACGCTAGCTCCTTTCAACAAGACAGCAACCGTAAGCTTTTATTCCCAGACCGGCAGTTAAAATAGCCGCAAGCGAGATTGTGAGACACGGAACTACGGGTACCTATTGTCCGTTGCAACTGAAGAAGGTGGGGCGAGGGAAAGGAAGGACTGGGAGGAGGAAGCAGACGGAACGCTGGAGAGAGGAGGAAGTTTCCCCTTTCCTCTCCAGCGTTCCGTCTGATTCCTGCTCCTCGGCCTTCCTCTCCCTCGCCCTACCTTCTCGAGTTGCAACGGACTATGTAGCGTTCCAGGCAGAATGGCTGGCGTAGTTCATCCTCGCTTTGATTATTCAAGTCCGATTGTGCGCACAGAAAGAGGGTCAGCAGGTTTGAAATATATAAGTTAAATGAACCACATTCGTGTACTTTAGGAGCAGCATGTACTTAAAATTAAAAAAAATCGTGTTAAGCAAGAAAAAAAAGACACGTAAGGCTCATATTTGCTGCACGTGATCGGCTGAAACGCCAGGTATTTTCTCCCTACGGAGTAGTTCACGTGACCTCAAAATCCGTCTTGCGATTATTTCAAGTGCCGGGAGAGATACCCGCATTCCCCAGCAAACCGGCCCTGATAGCGAGAACCTGTGTCGCGCAATGCAGACAAACATTCACTTCGTTGGCACTGATTTTTTGTTTTGTTTTTCTGCATCATCCCCAAATGCCCAATTCTTTTTTTTTTTTTTTTTGTGGGGGGGGGGGGGGATTATGTGAGTTGCGAGAGAATACCCCGGGGAAATAAGGGTGACATTCTTTCGAGAGTCCACATCCCTGCAAATCCGCGAGCTGAACACCCCAGGATTAGATAGCTCTTGTGTCACTTATATATATACATATATATATATATATATAGAGTTTTTGTTTAATGCTTTGCTAATAGGTAAGGTGGTTCTCACAGGAAATAAAATTATTTGGTGCTTTAAACGAAAGATCAATTTCTTAGTGTTTCGGAAGGATAGTTTTGTTCTTCAATCGATGATTGGTATCTTTAAACAGACATTCTGTTTTCCACAATTTCTTCGTGTTTCGTAAGAATAGTTTTGTTCTTCAATTGATTATTGGTATCTTTAAACAGACTTTCTTTTTTCCAATTTTTTGTTTCTTGTCTTACCTCGCATATTACTTTAAACATTAAGGAAAAAACAAGGCTAAAGACATAAAAAAAAACCTCCATCACTTTTTTTTAAATAAAAAGTTGGGGAGGAGGAAAGAAGTGTAGTGAAAGAGGTAAGATGATTTGTTCTTTGTCTACCATAATACATAGAAGAAGCAACGAGTCTGCGTTTCTTAGCATGTAAGTATCGTTTCTTAGCATGTAAGTATCTTTAAAAGTACCTTCTTGAATATGGCGAAAAGGAGGTGCTAGTGGAAGTAAAAAAATGTGGCATTTTCTCTTTCGTTATGTCAAAGTAAAGCAACATGTTATAAACAACTACTGCAATCAAGCGCAGATTGAGTTCTAGGACACTTTATGTTTGCAATTAAAATACCCTTTTTCAAATTGATAAAAAAAAAACTGTGAGCAAGTGAAAAGTAATGACGTCCTAAAAGCCGTATTGTACAATCAAACAAAGCCGGGGACCGATGTATAGCCATTCACGTTACTGATATTTTGAGAGCAAATGGACAACAAACTGACATTAAATATTAAAAAAACAAATAAATAAAAACAACTACATGGTACGAAGCAAATAGACAAACAAAGCTTCTTATTTTCTTAATTTAGAGATTGAAATTAATATATAGATTTTCACTTTAACAGATTCGCGCTAGTATCAATGACAAGAGTTTTTTTTTTTTACATTAATATACTGCACGAGCAAGGTATAACAGATGTTTTGGGGAGTGAGTCTAGCATAGAACTTGCCAATAAAAGAAGCGTGTTCAGTGCTTTGGTGAAACTTTTGTGTGTGTGTGTGTGTGTGTGAACACTAATAATTTAAAATATATAAGGAATCTCTACTTGCAGATTCAAAACGCTGCAATAATATCAGCGTTAGTTCCTTTATATAAACATTTTTTAAAAGATAGGTTTAGAGGAGCGTCTTCAGGAATTCTTTTCCATGTCAAATACTTCTTTACACAAGCGTTTATATAGCTTTCAATAATTGATAGACACCTATCAAACTTGTTTATTATACAAAAATTACATGCGCTGTACCGCTATATATGGAACAAAAAGTATAATTTCCAGTCAGATTATATTCCCAAGATGTCTGTGTTTGTTAGAGCAAGAGGTCGGTAAAAATACTGAAACTACGCCGTGTGAGGTTCGCAAAGATTTTTGTTTTACAGCCATATTTGCCTTGTCACTACTTCTCGAAGTGCTGCTTTTTATTTCTGGTGACCTTGCACACCACTTAAGGGGGGTTGTAGGGCTTCAGAGTAATTTTCTTGTTTATGGAAGAATACTTATACACTGATATATCACATCTCGCACCAATTCCAAATATGCAATAAGAAATTGAATATCTTTACTAAAACTCGAGTTATGTAAGGTCGGTCTTATTTGATTAAATCGTTTGTTACAAGTCGTTAAAATATTCTTAAATTATCAAAGATTTTAATGCAACTCCATTCACAAGGTGTAATTTGTGTGGTGATGTATTTTAAATCTGATTTGAGGAGGTTATGTTATTAACACGATGGTAATTATAGTGTAAAAGACATGCTTTATCAATATTTAAGAAAGTAAATAATTGAATAGAACTCTTAAGTTGGAAAACTATAAAAATAACATCACCGCACAGCTCCAGTCTTCCCGAGCAAAAGGGCACCAAACGTGTTAATATTGTCCAAGACAAACTTCAGGAAACACCTGTAAGAGCATGGGTACTTGTGGAAGAAGTGTGAGGAGAGAAAAAAGCACTTGATGTATGTGTATTCCTACTAAATGTTCGTTGAAAATTAAGACCCTTTTTTTCATATTTGAAAATTAGATAGAGCAAGAATGATTTGTACAGAGCTGGGTGGGTATGTCTAAATATCAGAAAAGCGCTTTTCTCAAAAAGGTCTTTTTCCCAACTTTTTATCATTTAAAGACCAGCCTCCCCTTAAGGCAAAATCATTTAATCGACTGAACGTTATTTTACCAGCCTCGAAACCTTGTTTCTTATTTTATTCTTAACAACAGGCATAATATTCGTGACGGAGTAGAGTGCATTAAACTGGATAAATATAATGCGACTGCTTGCTTCATCAATTGTCATTCCCCACTCACGACGGGCTGGTACAATCAGCGGTATTGACAAGGTCACCCTCACTAAAATACGCGTGATATTGCCACAACTCGGCTGTTTCTTTTCCTGTTCCTTTTGCTGCGTCCTTCCATTAATTTTTCCATTTTTACCATCAGTCTCGGGCAATTTTAAACATGATCAACATTCATCAGCTCGCCTGCACACTCATTGTATTTTTGTGTATCATACAGTCATGATCACCTAATAAGAATCGACGAGGAGAGCGTCTTGGGTTATTTTTACCTAAATGTAGATAGCACTTTGCATAGGAATCATTATAACTTTATTCCTCTCAGATCCTTCAAGACTAGAAAAGGCCGCATATGCAGCTATGAGAATTAAACAAATGTATTTTCATGGAGTAAATTGGTTTGATGACCGGTAATTGACGACGCAATAAATAAAAATAAAACAAACTAAGAATTGTCAATTCGATCCTTCTTTTTTTTCATTCTACCTACACAAAATAGGGTGAGAAAAAAAATAGACTCTAATGAGTGCAAGTGTTGCATCTTTTCTCTTTATTTCTCTCGTCCCATGTGGGGAAGAGGCGGGTGAGAAACAAACGGTAGGAAAAAAGGAGAGGTCGTATACTCTTTCCCTATTTTTTTATTCTTCCCCATCTGGAGACAGTGCTCTGGGGAAAAATGGTTGTCGCGTTGCCAGGAAACCCCGGCTGTCGCCTCTGCCGCCGTGCATACTTAGAACCGACGGTTAGTCGGTGACGCGAGGGTTAGCTCGCGATTCGGTGCCTCGTGTTTGCACGCGGCACTCCATAGTTTTCCCCAAGGTAGGGACCTAATTGGGGAAAAAAAAAGGAGTCGTATGTTTTCGAGCGTGTGTGCTGCTGCTTGGGTCGCCTAACGCCGCCGCTGCAGCTATAGGATTACGGCTCCACTATATTATGTTCTGCGACCCTCCACGGCAGACAGGGAATGGGACGGAGCACGTAATACCTACCGTAGGGAAGCTGGAGGTTTAAGCGTGCCGCAAAATAAAGAAAAAAAGGGAATCAGTCGCGAGCGTTTTAGGGAGACGATCGATGCGTATGCAAATAAGGTCCGCTGGGGGATATTTGAACGAGGAAAGGGAGACACTTAGTTGCTAGAGTTCTCGTGCAGAAATAAATAGGGGAAATGAAACCCCGTAAGCAATCGCGAAATATAATGAAAGGGAGGATCAGTCTGTCGGTTTGTTGGGCTTTTTTTTTGCGGATGACAGCGTGTTCCTACGCCAGGAACATCCGCTCGTTTGAGTTCTTTTCGAACTCGGGGCTCCGATATTAAACCGAGTTTGGAAGACCTACCAAAGAGTTTGAATTTGGACTGGAGGGATTCCTAACGCAGGACAGTGGTTTTCCCGCTCCCCCAATCTCTCTCTCTACCCCCCCCCCCCGCCCCCTTTGCAATACGTGTTGTGTCCTTTTGTTTTATTTTGTTTTATTAAGAGGCTTATTTGTACTTCTATTTATGGCAGAGATATCGTCAAACCCGATTCTAAGGTACAGGCAGGGAGGAAAACGAAAATGAACTTTAAAGTCAAGGGCACAATGTCTCCTCCACATGGTAATAAGCTGTTTGCTGCCTGATAAAATGTCCACGTCCGAAAAACCGACAACAAATCCCACGAAACTCGGAACACGCAACAATCGTTCCACACTATTTATTTAAAACGAGGGACTTTATTGCGCTGAAATCGTAAACATGATATTGTAAAAAACACAATTAAGGTTTCAGTGTGGTAAACATCCCCGCTTAATTCGTTTAAAGATGTTATGAAACCATTTTTGCATGTTACAAGTTTTGCGCAAACCTTGAATGTTTTTTTTTCTTTTCTTTTGCCCACGTGTTATAACTTATAATTTATAACCTTTAGAAGGCAGTCGAGTTGGTGATGTTGGGACAGCTTGCAATCTGAGTAGTACTCAAGCACCGATACAAAAACAAGAAACAAGACCACAAGAACACGGACAAAGCGAATTCCCGTCTCGGGTTTAAACGCGCTACTTAAACCCAAGCTTGTTCTCACAATTACGACGTGTTTGTTTATAATTAATTACTCCAAAGACTGTCGTACAACAACACGTCATTAAAATTAGGCTATAAGCACACTGCGGAATAATTAAGCGGATCCGTGCGCGAAAGAAAGTGCCGTTTAACATTACTCCTACCACTTGTTTGTTCATGGAACATCACAATTCAATTTATTTTAGATGAAACTTAAGATGATTGCGAATTGTTATATTTTGGAGAACAGCGTTCGTATTTATTTTTGTAAGAGGGTAGGTGGAAAAATCTTTTTTTTTTAACCACGACAAAACATTTTTAATTTATTCCTTTTGATTGCAATTTCAATAATACGATTTTTTGTCATGGGAAACCCGTTTCAGAAAACAACAACCACAACAACAAAAGGAACAAAATGATTTCTGATCTTAAGCGTTCCATTTAGGGACCGCGCTTAATTTCAGTTTCAATTCGCCAAGACACGCACACACACACACAAAAGCACCATAACATTTAAAGGAATATGAGCAGTAGCAAACTTGGCTATTCAGCAAAACCGTTTTCTGTCCACCCCCCCCCCCCCTTTTTTTTTCTCACCTCCAACCCTTAATTCTGCGCGAAGAAAAAGCTGAAATTTGATTGAAATGCAAATTCAAGAGTATTCAGCAGACGCTCTCCGTCCGATTTGAATTTACGAGCGAGCCCATACCTGGAAATTGCATCACATTAAAAGTCAGACGGATTGTTTCCGGCATCAAGGGTGTCTTGCACTATTGTCCACGTGCTCGATCTCCTTCAAACTCAACTACGCACACACACACAAATATTTTAGCATATCTTAAAGACGAAGACGTTCTGAACAGCCTCAGAATACCTCTTTACCCTGCAGACACTAAAAACCTTAAGAAATGCTGGGCGTTTTTTTTTTGTTCACGCCTCTTAGCTCGTGATTTGTCCTCGACATTTGTATCGGCTCACGTCTCAATCCTATCGGCTACAGAGAGATAATAAAATAAACCGAACTCGCCGTGTCCTGCGTTTCTTAAATTGTCGTTGACTACGGGCAAAATAAATTTATGGCCGCCGGCAGTTAAAAAAAAAAGCGGAATGTCGTTTATTATTATGTTTTCGCTACTTTCTCCGTGATTCGCTTTTCGCCGTTCTTAGTAGCTATCTTAGCGACTCGGTCTGACTCAGTCTGGCGGTTGAAACGTGAAACATAGGAAAGGGATTACCGTATTTTTCGTATCCGCAGAAGCAAGATTTCGGCTGAAAAAAAAGTGTTTTCCCTAGGCATTCCGCACCTGGTGCATAGCACGCGAATGATGCATATTCCGGACATGAAAAAAATCTTCATACACGGCACAAATTAGAAAAATACATGATTTGTTAACGTACGAGAATGAAGTTTGTATCATGCGGAAATATACTAATATGTCATTTATAAAATCATGTCACTTTTCGTCATAATGAACGATCTTGAAAGAAGAAACCCTTGTACATCGCACACCCGTGAATTGTGCGCACTGCGTAAAATTTAAACTTTTAGACACGTAGAGTTCGCGAACTCTACTGTCCGGAACATAGGGTAAATGCAGGAGGTCGAAGTTGCGAAAAGTTGCCGCAATTCCTGCACCTGCATGTTTCACAACTGCGCTTGATATACGACATACGTTTTGCCCGTGTTACGTGTAGTTCGCTCGTAGACATTAATAAAGTTATTATACAATTCACACTTAACGCGAATCCCAGCGAAGGCTGCAGGTAGGCAGGCACAATCTCTCATAGTTACGCAATGTTTTTTGGGCCGCGCGAATACTCATGCGTGGGGATCACCTACTAAATCCGTGATGCGTTGAACCTTTTGTTTGAGCCAGCTGCTTTATAATAATGAAAATGACTTAAAAGCTCGAACAGGCAGTTAACCTTAAAATGAGACGAGTTATGGAGCCAATGAACTGGTTAGAGTTTGCACGACTGTGCAGACTATTCGGATTCGAACCCCGGTTTATGTTATGAACTTTGCGCAAAAAAATCTTTCATCTAGAGGTTATGATTTCGGTGAGCGGACTTCTAAATTATTCCGTGTTAGAAACTAGTGTGAAGTTAACCTGGCTTTGGGGTGTGCGAGTGAACAAACATTTTCGGTAGCCATTAATCATCGCGTTGCGCAAAAAGGCTTGCGGGTGAATAAGCATTTCGTCAAGTTTCTTTTTTTGTTTCCCCTCATGTGTAATTTATAGTGACTGTCAATTTAAGAAGCAGATAGTGTAGCTTATTACTTTCGGGCATCTACCTCCGTAAATAATTATTCTGCCTTCTCATCAGAGCACACCTCAAATGACACCTCTCAAAAGTGCACGCCACCCGACAACTGCTGCGCCACTTATCGGAGTCTGCCATTGTGTGGCCAGTCACACGCTTCGTTTCCAATGGATGGATGCTAACGGCTGCACCCTTTATAAAGGCGGTAGCTTGCGCCACCTAGCCTAGAAATTAAGAACCAAGCAAATGCGACCGCCAATGTTGATTATAGACTTTTGAAAAGGGTCTATTTAGTTGACTGCGGAAATACTATAAGACACTCGGGATTCGCCTTGCCCGGCGTTTCTGAAAGGGTAGGCGTCTGTAGAAGGTCGACTGGCCGTTACTCAGTTCTCTATCATTCAACCCGGTAAATGTTGAAAGGTTTATTTGCATAATGCGAATTCGATCGCGTATTGCGTCGTTTCGATGTCACCTTCGTGCATTTATGCATCCGCCATTTTCCAAGATCTGCCTTCGCTTCGGGTGACGAAAGGGTATTACCATAACACTGGCTTTTTGCGCAACGCTTCGGAATACATGCATCGCTACGAAATGGCGGGTAATACCAACTCTTTGAGACATTATATAAATTTTGATGCGATGATATGCGACCAGCAGCCAATGACAAAGACTTGTGCACTCAAGAGGATTTAAAAAAAAAAAAAACACCGATGTCGGGACGTGCGTGTGTGTGTGTGTGGAGGGGGCGGGGAGCCTGGCGAGCGATGCCAGTCCGCATGGTCCTGTCTTCGGAGAGCCAGTCTGTCCAACAAATAGAGCCTGATAGTGTAATATTGACAGGTTGTTTAGTGTCTAACGCTTTCAATGACCATTTTGTGAGTATAAGGAGCACCAAACATAACTTTAATTCTAGCTTTTATGATGCGAGGAACGACGCCTCAATATTTCTTGAACCAGTTAGTGAATCTGAGGTAATTTCTCTTATCCTGCAATCAAAAAATAGCGGAAGCTGTGATGCCGATGGCATCCAGATAAGACCAGTGAAGTATGTTGTTGATTTGATAGCTCCAATACTAAGTCATATTTTTAACCTTGCTTTAGTAACTTCAGCATTCCCAAAGCGCATGCAAATAGCTAAAGTTTCGGTTTTAGATAAAAAAGAAGACAGGAATGAAATGGGAAACTACAGACCCATATCAATACTACCGGTCTTTTCAAAAGCGCTGGAAAAAGTGCTTTATATCCGCTTGACAAGTTTCATAAATAAATACAAACTGATTACAGATTCGCAATTTGGTTTTAGGAAACATCGCTCAACGGAGGCCGCTTTACTTGTGCAAAAAGAGTTTATCTTTCAAAGTTAAGAAAAAATGGTTTTGGAAGTTTTTGTGGATTTTACGAACGCGTTTAATTGCCTTGATCACGAAATTTTACTAAAAAAAACTTTACATTTATGGCATTCTGGGACACGCGTTACAGATCTTTAAGTCTTACCTGGAGCATCGAGCCCAGTATGTTTGTCTGAATGGGAATTTTTCCTCAGTAAAACCAATACTTTGTGGTGTTCCTCAGGGCATGCAGTATATTAGGTCCCCTCCTTTTTAACCTATATGTAAATGGCACGTCGTAAACATTAACCCAAATGTTAAATTTGTGAACTATGCTGATGATACAACAATACTTATTTCGGGAGAGTACTGCGATGTGCTAGTAGACACCGCAAATGTGATGTTGTCCAAACTGGAAATTTGGAGTAGGGAGAACTCATTACAAATAAACATAAACAAAACGAACGCTGTACTTTTTCGCATCAAAGGTAAATCGGTCAGACTAACGCGAGATATAACTCTAACTTCAACTTGAATTGAAACTCTTAGTCATTTCAGGGCACTGGGAGTAATTTTTTATGAAAATATAACCTGGGACAACCACATCAATTTTATAATCCCTAAACTGTCACGAATAGGTGGATTGATATACCGTCATCAATCAATTTTGCCAAAGAATGTGAAGTTACTAATCTATAATTTACTGCTTTATTCGCACTTAAATTACTGCCATCTCCGTCTGGGGCTCAGCCACATTATTCAATCTTGAGAAAATACTTTTATTACAAAAAGGGTATTGAGGTCTATCGTGGCGTCCGTTTGACTCTCATACAGCTGGTCTGTTTACGACTCTCCGCGTTATTAATATATACAATTTATACAACTATAGACTTAGCAATACATTAAAATTGGAAAGCTACACAAACACGCGTTTCCTTACGAATTTGGGACATCTATCTGTAAAGGAACCGGTTTACCCCACTCGTCACGCAGAACATTGGGAAATGGTAGCGCGGAGGACAAATTACGGCTCTCGGATGATTAGATATACGCTGCCTAAATTGCTCAACCAGTTTGATGCTGGTGAGTTGGATCTGATTTGGATGTCATTTAAGCAACTTAGAAAATATTTTGTAAACCCAGATAGGTAAAATACCAGTGATCTGGCGGTTTGTTTAATGTTTCCAGGATTATTCAATCTTTTTTTTATTTGTGTGTTGTGTGCGTGTATTATCCACCCATTTTGTACTTTCGCATGAAGTAGCATTTTTTTTCCTGTACTTCTGCTGTTGTGCCTATGTAGGGGGTCGAGGGCCTTGTCAAGCTGTGTTTCACAGCTTTTTCCTCGTGCTCCACCATCAATGTAGATGGAAATAAACGAATTATGCTCCCGGGGGCGTCGAAGGTTTCAGACGCAGCCACCGCAGCTTTCGCCCGCTCCCGCGTGGCGTCACTAGAAGCGTGACAGAAAAACTCCTCCCCTCTCCTAAAAGGGAAAGGGAACTTCAGACGCAACCAGAGAACGAAGGGAGCGAAAAGCATGACGGGAACCATGCACCGTGCCGCGGCCTCACGAGGCAAGTCCAGTCCAGTCCAAACCAGTCCAGAGAAAAACCACGACCGTCCAAACGAAAGACAGTTGCATGCACAAAGGCAATACATTCTAACGCATTGAAAAAAAAAAAAAAAAGATGCCGAAGAGTCCATTATAAGAATCTTTGGGAAGACTTCGCCAGCTACGAAAGCTTTCGAGAGAACAAGAAAAATAAAGCGATCCGAAAGGAGGACGTGGCAACGCTCTGGACACAGCGTCGCGTGCCGCGAAGGATCAGACTGAAGGCTCCGACTGGAATCATCTGCGTACGTTATAAAACGCACTTCTGTATATGAAGGTTCAATCGATAAATAAAAATTCAAATGCAAGGTGTTTTTTTTTTTTTTTTTGGGGGGGGGGCATGCTGCCGTGTTTTGAGGGCCAACTTTTCTAAACATGCCGCAGACATTCGCCATTTATTTTATTTTTATTTTTCTCACACAAGGTTTGCTCGGCCAATACCACAAAAAGGACCAGGCCCGCTCATGACGTCATCTTTAATGTCTTCCCGCCCCGCCCCAAGTGGTAAACACGCGAAGCTCAGTGAGAGACGCTATACAAAGTGGCGCAGGCATGCGTTCGTCTTGGCGTTGCCGTGTGCGAAGGTCGCGAGCTCCTTGTGAAACTCTGCAAGACGCGATGGCGGCGATGTTGACGCCAGCTAGGCCTAACTCTGCGGGGATCTATTAGCGATGGCGTTTGGGGTGGAAAGAGGGCAGGCACCTGGTCTTCCAGGCGGTATTGGCACGGCGAGAGGGAGCATAGACTATCCCAATGGTTGGGAGCTTTAAATAAACGCTTTTTCTCTCTCCCTTTCTTTCACGCGTGACGTCGTTTTAATTAAAGGTGTCCACGGATAACGGTTCAGCCATTCGTAGGTGTGACTAATTAAAACGGCGCGTAGATTAAATATTGCAGTCAATTAGTCGTTCGGCCTTGAACGATTAATGAATCGATTAACTGCGGCCGTCTTGGTGCGGCCGCGCAGCTAAACCGTGGCCTTTCTTGCGCATCAGGGTTACGTTTTGTGGAGGGTAATAGAGTCGATAATACGAGCGCCATGGTCATGGTGAGCTTAAAAACCAACGAGTTAGGAGCGAGTTCGAGCGTATTTTTATTTAATGTATTTGAATAATATGAGCATTTGGCTCGAAGGTATCGATAGACGCGAGAAAAACCGAAAGAACCGACCGCTGACTGTGACGTCATACCGAGAAGTTGCAACTGCGCGTGCCGCTTCCAAGGGAACGGGCGCAGGGCTATTGACTGTTTGGGTATGAGGCTTGCGGAAGGCGCGGCAATGTTGAGATCTCTGTATTAATACGTCACGATTCTCTCCTCTCACCGAACGTGCAGAAAAAAAGGGGCTTCAAGACTATTCTGAAGGCGCTCTTTCGGCTACTTGGCCAAACGATCTGAAACGTAATATGGACAGTGGTGATCGCGGAGGCCAGATGAAGACGATTTATGTGTCTTTTCTCAAACACAGAACCGCTGTAGATTTTCTCTAAGACAATCAGGGCGAGGCGAGTTCCTGAAATCTTCTTATCACTTGACAGCAATAAAATTGCGGAGTCAGCCGGTAAGGACACCGAAGAACTAATCATGGAGCAAGAAACCTGATCATAATAAGCTGCGTGTGTTTTTAAGCTGTCGGTGTTGTGTGTGTGCGTGTTTTAAAGCGGCAGTGCCTATATCTCCCAAGCTAGTTTTCTATTACCGAATTTTTTAACATGAAAGGGACCATGAAACGATTTTAGACAGAATTTTACATATTGCATATTCTTCATAGCATTCACAGAAATAATAAAAAAACTAGCATGGGCGATTAGGAAGGATAAATCCTAATTTTTAGCACGAAGTTTTGGCAAATAAAAGCGCTCTATATCTGACACTCTTTCCCTCGAACGCTCGCAACGAAGCTGAATGTATGAATGCGTTGATAAATAAATGAGTTGTGGCGAAACTTTCTGTAATGGGGGGTAGCTTGCTCCACCTAGCGCGCTAAACGCAACATCCACAGTTTCGGAGTGTTTTCTTTTTCTTCCTTTTTTTCTGAGCACGCCAGTGGAATTTACTTTCCGTATTGGAGACGATTAATGTGCCACTCGAACTGTGCTCGCAAACGATGAAACTGTCGATGATTACCCTCGACGGTAGCGACCGAGTTCAATCTCCGGTTGCATTAGCCGGAGCGTCATAGAGAACACAAGAGGTTTCTCTACGAGGTCCGCTCATGTTACGCTAAACGTTCGCAGCCGAAATCTGAACCTGCCATTCCGTATGCCGCGTCCCGGCATACGGAACACGGCCTATACTTTCACTATACCGAAACATTTTAATATGCACTTTACTCAGCTGCGACGTATCCATAGCCATCGCGTTGATAGCAGAAGCGTCGCGGACCAACGAGTCCTGCGAAGCAAGCGGCGTTCATGGAAACCTCAGTAAGTGACGTTGCTTCGACGTCCTTGCGTTGAAACGTCGACGCGAAAACGCAGTTTCGACTCAACGCGACGCTTGAATGACGCGGCTCCCTCGCTCGGCTGGCAGGACTTCCGTTTCCGGTAAAAAGGCATATGTTACGCCACGGCCACGTGACTTCACATGTTTGTGGCCGAATCCGGTCCAGTCGAGAAGAAAAGCAGCCGTGAGTTTTCAACATTTTTTTGTGTGTGCAAAGCTGAGGGCAATAAAACGAAAACGAATTTGTGCTCCGGGTTCTATGATCATTGAAGATTATAATAGGGGTCCTTATTTGAAAAAAAGAAAGAAAGACGTTGACAATTTCCTGTAATGCCGAATTAGAGCGCAGCTCTTGAGGAGGAGGGGGAGGGTACGGAGAGGAGGGTATGCCCTCCTCCTCCTCCGTACCCTCTCCTCCTTCCTCTTCCTCTCCTTTTCCTCCTCCTCTCCTCCTTCCTCTCCCCTCCTCCATCCTCTCATTCTTCTCCCTCCCTCCCTTCCCTTTGTGACGTCAATCGTGAAGGCCTCGTGAAGCTAGTGACCTTCGCGAGCCCTTCACGTGAGGGTCGTGTCCTTCACGAGGGAAGGTCGTGGCTTTCGCCGTGACCTTCACGAGTAACCTTCGTGACGTCACTGTGACCCTCGTGACGTCACACGTGACGTCACCTGTGACGTCATTGTAGGAAAGGTCCCATAATGCAACGTGCGGTTGCGCCGACGGCGACGGCGACGCCGCTCAAGCCTGAAACAAACGCCTAAAAGCTGCGCTCTAAAAAAAAAAAAGCTGAAAATCATTGATTGTTTTTTTAATTTTTTTATGAGCTTGTTCGTTTTCCTGCTCATCTCTGTGTCACTGTATTGGCTGGTTCACACGTTCGCGACTGCTTACGACAGTGTGCTTTAAAACCTTTGAAAATTTTGTTCCACGAGAAAACTGCCCGACTCTCTCTATCGGTTAGCCGTGGAACACTTGCAGTTTCGGTATATTTCCTAGTTTTTTTTTGCGTAGTATTACTTTTATTCGCTCGAAATCTTCTCTTTTTTTACAATATTATAAACGACAATTTTGTTTTATAAATAGTGCGTACATTTGATCTCGCAAATACCGCAAAAAAACCTTCGCGATAGTAAAATGCAGTTCAAGGATCACATTGTAGGTGGCGCCAGCTTGCGAATGTGTTCTCTAGAGTGCCTAGGTTGAAGAGAGGGTCCGTCTCGAAACTTCGGGGGGAGCGTTTTCAATTTAATGGCGGTCACCTCCCGCGTTTATCGGTCGCAATTGCGCAGGCGCAGCGTTTTCGCGCGGTGAGGAGGAAAGAAGAAGGGAAGGCGCAAACGTTTTTAGACGATCACCGCTTTTGTGACCTCCTCGCTGATCCCTCTGCCAATGCGCGCCCCCATAAACCACGTGACCACACACGAACAGTTGGAAGCCCTCTTTATTACAGGCTCTTTATCGTTCTGTCGTCGCAAGAGGTCATAAAAGAAAACTCGCCCCTAAGCAAAACGCAAGGTTGTGAACGGGCCTTGTAAGGACCGAGTGTCTCGTCTGTTTGGACACCGATAAAAAAATGTGCCCAGAACCGTGCATCGTGATGCTTCGTTTGGTCCATGATTCCATTCACGTTTTCGGCGGTCGGTATAAGTAATTATTCAACTACATAATATCATCAAACACTGCGAATATTGGCATTGATTTATGTTTCAAAATCGGTCAAAGAAACAAAACAAAAATTCTGGCCCCTATACTTCGAACGGATTTTGATTGCGAAAAGAGGGTCAACGGGCTCTTCCAGCGGACGTTAATCAACCCGCTCCTTTTCTTAAAAAGGACGGGGATCAATTCAGGTAGTATTTGGGGTCCGCAGCATCCCGAGTCCCAGCTGCGTCACAATGCAACATCCGGACGGTCCGAAGCCCCTTCCACGGAACGGGTAATCCGCCCATTCAAATGACAGGTGGTCATTCATCGCAACCTCTTAAGCAACGTACCTCGTTGTATTCGTTTGAATAGGGAGACACATGGAATGAGAGAAAGTGAAAGAAAAAGTGTGTGAGAAGAAGAGATTAATGAAAAGGGAGGAACGACTGGAAGAGAACCGGTTTCTCAACCAAAGGTTTGAATCATTCGGATTTGAAGAAGAGGGAGGAAAAGGGGGGAGGGGGGTTAGAAGGTTATTAGAGAGATTAAAAGTGGTTCATCAGACCCCTTTAGTATACCCCTAGAAACTGAAAGAGACGAGGATTAGACGAGAGCGCGTGGCGAGGTCGGAACGCTGAGCTCGGATTGGAATGATTAGTGCTGCACTCGTGAAACACGTTCGGACTTGAATTATACGTTCGTGTTTAGGCAGTGGAAGGTCCGTCTGCTTTTGAGCTATGGCGACGCTGGTTTAACGCTAATGAATCAAGTCTTATGCCACATTGTTTGATACCTCCGTCAAACGGCCTAATTTGATGCACTTCAGCCGAGTGCACTTCAGCTCGCCGAATGTCAATTCAAGCGTTTCGGTGCCACACGGGATAAATTTGTGTCACTCGGAAATGACGACAATGACGATGGGTAAAGTACTACTAGACACTTAAAATGTTAAAGTAAAGGACATAAGTGTATGAGCCATATTTAGTATTTTTAAAAGAGACACGTATCGAGACAGCGTTACGTTAATTGACAATAATTACGCCAATTGGATTATCCTGATTGATCACCACGAGGCAAGATTAAAAAAAAAGATAAATAATAAGAAGCAAACTCATTCTAAGCCGAGTGTGTTCTTCAAAAAGAAGCCGTGTGCCACTACAGAAGCCACTACAAAAATGACACTAAAGGCAGAGTGCACTCCGTTGAAGTGCACTAAATTAGCCCGTCTGACCGGGGTATTAGTCGTGTTTTTTTTTTTTTCATCTTGGGCGTTTCCGATTTTTTGCACGTAATAATGGCATTATCCGTCTAAATACGACTGAACGCTGATTCATATCTATTTATTCTACAAAAAAGTACCGAAGTTCGATTTGCTGCAGAACACCGAGATATCCGATTACGGTTAAGAACAGAAGAGTCGCAGCCGATGACAAGGCACGGAATAGGATTATACCTCCAATATCCAAGGGTGCAGGGACGGTGATCACGACGTTTCACTCGCTCATTGTCCCTGAGCATATCGCATTCTTCATATGTAATCCTATTCTCAGCTTAATCATTCGCTGGGATTCTTATGTTGTCCATTCGCAATCGGCTGTTCCCGTGTTCTGCCGGAAAGTGAGTTAACAAACGATTTGCTTAGAAAGCATGAAACTAAGGGTTTTGTTTTAAAACATTAATTAGGTGGACCTCATGAGCCACGAAGGCTCATCACACTAGTGCTACAAACACGAAGGTTTGTCAGCCGACAACCAAGAATATCAGTGCTGTGGCTATTTGAGAATTTTTACGCCCACGTGCAAAGGAAAAAAAAAGTCATTTTTTTAAACAGCTTGGCTGGGAAAAGGAAATCATAAAACGAATTTACAACGAAAAAAATATTTTTAGAGCTACATTTACAGCGCTATACGAATTTGTAGTTGGCGCCCGCGGGCGATGCGGGAATGGGGCCGCTATTTGTCACGTGACTGGCCGCTATTTGTCACGTGGTGCTTGCGCTCTTTGGGAAGCTTCCTATGGTCTCTAAAAGTTGCTTATTCATCTTCGTTTGAAATGCAACAAAAAGGTTTTGCTCATGTGGCAATTTGCGGATGACCGAGATAACGCTGAGTCATCCTGGAATGTTATTTATCCGTCCTTTTTGGAATATGGTGAAGTAAAAAAACGCAAGCAAAGTGAAACGCCGATATGTCTTTATGTATATTCAGCGTTTTAAATATTAGTGTCTGCCATCGCAATATTTGCCTGCCATTGTAATACTGGTTGAATTGCCTATAGGCCCAGATGGTCTACCAGTAACTTGTAATATGCATTCATTACAATAAAAAACGAAATGATTGGTTGATTGATTGATTGGATGGTTGGCCGATTTTCACTCGACAAATTATCAGTCACAGTGATGAAGCGACTGTAACAAATTTGGTTTTCACATAATGTATTTGTTATATTGTGGTAAATTTCACTTTCCTGAATATTCATTAAAGATGTCTTAACCTTTCTAGCAGTACATTTATTTTTAACATGTGTTTAAAAATACGCAAATGAGCTAAATTTAACGTTTATGGTTCAGAAAAAAAAAACTCTCGAATGCGATGTTTTGTTTTAGCACTAAGTGCAAAAAAAAAAAACTTTCATCGAAAGGACGTGAATATGAAAATGAAAATGAACTGAGAGCGGGTGGGTGAGGATGATTTGAAAAAAAACACGAAAGAAGACATGATGATAATAGGATTAATGTTTCTTCTTTTTGGCTCGTTCAAACCTTTCTTTGGGAGCGCGCATTGTCTTGAGTAACCGTGCCGAGAATTCTGTACGCCATTAACCCAATTTACTGAAGAAAGGACGGTGGCTCTGCTAATTAGGTTGGAGATCCCAGGCGCCTGCCTTGCGTTTTATTGTTTCTTTGGTACGTTTGTTTCGAACCACCGCGTCAAGTTCGTCTTCTGGCCATCACGATCCTAGAATTCGCACATTCATGTCTGTGAGTTAAAAAAGTCTATTGCGGCTCCTGACGAAACACTTGTCGAACCTATGTTTACTCATGTTTTAATGTTAAAGGATGAGAGACTGTGTGTTCTTAATGAAACTTTCAATAGCGAAAGTGACTAACGTCATGCACGATTAAAGCGAACTCATAAAATATATATATAAAAAAATAAAGACGACCTTAAACGTGACGTGAACTTTCAAAGAGCTTTTATAGATGTTTTGGGTAACTAAATGTAAAAAAAGATTTTTGCAAAAAAAGATTTTGTAAATTGTGTAAAATAACTGTTTTTGTTTTTATTTCTACACATATTCCCAGAACAACTGTTCGAAAGTTATGGCTCAGTAACCCCTGTATCATCGGACGAATTTTGAAATGTTTTGTAAACGTTTCGAGCGTCGGTTGGACGTTAAATAATTCTTAAGAGTAAATCTGAGACTGTTTATCGCTTTTTTTTATGATTGGTTCGTGTGATTTTACTGTTCGATCGATTTTATTTATAGCAACTTCTTTTTCGTCTGTTTTAAAGATCAAGGAGAAGAGGATATAGAATGTATGACTGATTTGAAACTCAAAGCACATTGTGTCTTGGTAAAACAACTTCGAGAATATATTTGCGTTACGGCACTGAGTGCAAAGAAAAGTGGTATAGTCAGACAAACGTTAAGAATGTTTTGTTTTAGAAGTTTTGTTCGTCTTTAGGGCTCGATATCAATTGTAATGAAGCCCGTACACAGGTAAACATACCCGCCTATAATATAAATATATACATTAAAATAAACATCTTTCATAAAATCATTATAATAAATTTAAAAATAGTAAAACAATTTTGAAACCAGGAGACTTAGTTTGATATTCTGAGGAATTAATTGATGCAAAAGCACCCAATTTTTCATCCTTATGTCGTTTACTGATGAGCAAAAAAAGAAGTTTGTTTCAGAGCTGTGAAAATGATACCGAGGCCGCAGTTGATGAAAATTAGCAAGTAGACATAATCTAAGAAATACATAAAATATAAAATAAACGTCGAATTCAGGCACCTACCGTGACTCGAAACTATTTTAAAGTGTAAAAATCGAAAAACTTCAATCTAAAAGGGCTTTACTTCGTAAAGTGTGTAAGTTGTGTTCTACATTGTATTGTACAAAAGGTTCTAATTTGTCCAAGATCAAATTTGACTTAACATGAATAAAAATGAAAAAAAAAAAACTAATTAGAGCCGTGGAATCTTTTTCACCGGGCGGTCAACATAATTTTCGAAGACTCGTTAGGAAGCCGCGTTAAGAAGACCACAAATATTTATTCTAGTGCCGACATAAATATAAACGAAACTCATTTTTGCGCAGAAGCAGCTTGTAATGTGGAATAAAATAATAAAATTAGGCAAACTCCACACACTTTCACAAATTGTATTTATAAACTCTTTCCTCCTTTATATATATATATATATATATATATATATATATATATATATATATATATATATATATATATATATATATATATATATATATACGCGTAGATTATATCAAGGCGGTAAGAGGGAGCCATATTTGTATTAGGATGTCAGCTGATTGCCCGGCGTTAAATTAAAAAAAAGAAGTGCAGTAAAGATAAGATACGAAATCAAAACATCAAGAAAAGAAACAGAAGCTTTATCACGAGGTATTTAAATAGGAGATAAAAAAGGAGTGAAGAACAAGCGTATAAGGATAACTTTTTTGCAATTCGCTGCCACCTTTTCCCAAATCGAGTTTGAGGCTCTCTTTAGCGGGCTACGTTGCAGCGCAGCGAAGCTCGGCAGGCAAAGCACGCTTTACAGGAGATGAGTCAGACCGGCTCTCTTTGGCTCGTACGCCGTGGCTTGGGGGAGTTCCCGTGACGAACACCTCGTTAGACCGACATTTTGTCCCTCGCGTTTCTCGTCTGTGACACGTCACAGCTGTGACACGTCACGGCGAAGTCGCCGGGATTCGGCGTCGCGTTTACGCAGCGTGGAGTGCTTGAGACAAAAGCTCTCGGAACAAAATAGACATCTAACCATTTTGTTGCAAACGCATTTTTTTTTGTCAGCGTGAAAGCGCGTCTGTTGGCACGAGCTTTTGGGATATTGTTAGCGCTAGGACTATATTTGGTTATATGAAAAGCTGAATGTGTAAAAAAAAGAAAGAAGAAAAGTACCGTTCTTTTTTTTTAAATTTGCCGTGACAAGAGGATACTTTTTTTTCATGACAAGGTGAACACTCATGAAGCGATAGTTATCATGTGAAGCTACCGTCTTTTTATAGCGCATGCTCGGGTCGCGGAACGAGGCATTCACTGGATGTTCCACAGTATTGAGAGTGCCACGCAAGAGAAAGAGGCGAACTTAGAAGGATCTAGCTGAACAAAAGCGACCAAGTGCCGAGTATGATCACCTTTATTGAGGGAAAATATACGTACGTGTTATGCTTAGTTACCAGCTTTAAGGACCGTCGCAGTTCATTCAGCGGATAATAGCCTTCATTAAAGGTTGATCAACGCTATCGAATTTCAACGTAGTCTGTAGCAAAACACCGCCAAAACGCAGCCCCATTTTTTGTTGTTGTAAGGGCACGTTTTTTGCTGTTTCAAAACTGCGCCGACACGCTTTTGCGACGGCGCTGCAGTAATAATTTTACACTTTCTTTTGTATTATTAAAAATAGGAACGAAAAAACAAAAATAAAACTCTGGTTTTTGGCTATACGACGGTATCATGTTTGCGTACGTGAAACATTTCGAAATAACTTGAATTCTCGGCATCGCCGCGTGAGAATCAGCTGTATAAATAGACCTTACGCGACACGAGATTGAGGCAAATATCGTCGGACACGATGGTGATCCAACAGCGTTCACGAACGAGGACAAAACGAAAAGCACGTACGAAACCACGACAGATGGATTCGTTCGCGAGCCTACTTTTGTTTCTCGATTTGACGAAAGGAAGAGAGCGGAGCTGTCACGACCATTTGTGATCTTGGAACATGTTCCTTCGTGCCACGAGAAGCTCATAACCAAAGCTCCGTCAAGAAAAAAAAAGAAAAGAACTCTCACGAGAGCAAGCTTTTGTTTTGCCATGGGGAAGAAAGCACTACCGGGACTTATCTAATTCCAGATAGAGGCGAGACAGGCTGAGCTACATGTCAGGAATAGAATGTTTGTCGAAGACGCACCAGAATTACCTGCAAATAATTCCGCAAAAAAACAACAACAACAACAACAACAACAACAACAAAGTCAGAGTAACGTTTATCTTCAATAAAAATTGGGTTGTGTGTTTGTTTATACAGCCTAGAACTTGGTCTGCCTCCAAGGGCGACGAGTCTCCCAGCTGTAGATGAGCAATTTAGCCAGTGCAGTACAAACCGCTAGCCTAGGGTCTTTAACGTGCACCACGCAGTAGTGATACACGACCGCACGCCGGTACGATGCTCATCCAGATCGAAACGGGCAGGGGCGGGAATTGAACCCAGTATCCTGGGTTCTGCAGCGAGAGCTTTCGCTCCACGTGCTCCGAGCTGGTGTGCGCTAGACCACTCGGCCACCGATCCCCCGTTGATCTTCATAGACGCGTTGGAAAGGTGGGGTTGGCACTTGAGACTATACTATACGGGGAGCATGTGTTCCAAAAAGCACCTTTCGCGCATCGGAACAAAAAAGGGCCAGCACGGCAATCAACGGGTAACTAAAAGAACGCGCAGAGAAGGCGAGACGACGAGGCGGCCAACGCGCGCTGCCATTGGCTGAGATTGGGGTTGAAAGGGGTGAGGGGGCGGTGTAGAGAAACGAACCATAACCGCAAAAGGCAAATAATCTTGAAGGCTGTATAGTCACTGACTATAGGATTCACACCGTTTCAGCGCAAATGTATTACGTTTCCTCTTTCGAGAACTGTTACACGCAAAACCCATGTTTAGAGAGGTGCCTCATACGTGTCATCGTTGTCGTCATAATTGAAGGCTGGGTCATTGCCAAACCTGTAATTATGGTGATAAAAGTCGTAATTATAATTATGGTCACTGACGCAGCTTTATGAAAGAAAAGCGCAGGGCATGGCCATTTTAAAGTTTTTTAGTATCGCTTCGGAACCGAGCCAATCAAAGACCGACATCAGCTGACACAAACGCCGCAGCACGAACGTACGCGGAGCAAGTGCTTCAAGTTTTGGAGATAAAAAAATATGAACGCAAAAGAAAATGTAAAGTATAAAATGAACATTGAAACATTTAAATGTTGACATGCGGAAAACAAAGACAGCACCGATTAGTTTCGTTGAAACGAACTCATGCCACCTGAAATATAACGTAAAAACGTTGTACGATGTGGAACCACTTCTGGCTCTTAACCCGAGCTTCTTCCGTAGAGGCAAACTCTCGCGCAAGTCGAATGTAGAAATATTTACGAGCGTTCGCTCGTCAAACCAATGCTGACGACGAACGTTTGCATAGCCACGTGTTCGTTCCTTCCCCGTAACGTTGTTTTTCAACATCGGCAAACAATCGCCGCACTAAAAATCGAGTTTCCCGCGTAGCTGACGCCCTAAAACGACGCTCCTGCTAAAAAGTTACACAAAGCACATAAACACAACGGGAGCATGTTAACCCCTCACTCAAACCATACCGGGGCGCTATTTTACGATGCTAAAATATATACGCCATCCTTTCATTGCTCTTTTTTTTCTCGCACCACTGGCGCTGTTGTATCCACAAACAAAAAGGCTTTGTTCATGGTACATACAATAAAAGAAAAACAAAGGAGAGAGCGAGCGAAAAAACAACAACAACATAAGTTGGAGTTTACGTTCATGCAGGAACTCCGCCTAAACTTGAAACCGTACCGAAGATGAAGAGCCCAGACGGCCCGAAAAAACAGATGCGAATAAGAAAGGCAGCCGGATTAGAATAACAAAGACGTCATTGTACACATATACGTATATAGATATTTTCTTCTTTTTAACTTCCAGTCTCACCATACTGCCTCTGCGGAGTCCTTCGCGAAATCTGTTTCTAGAACCGAGTGGGAAGGAAAAAACAAAAAGAAAAAGAAATATTTTTCGTCACTGAAACGCTCAGATTTTAGCAAACAGACGCGCACCACGAATGTGTTTTACGCGCGAAGACGTTGGCTATAACGAACCGGAGAACGCGTACATCGATATAATTTCTTCGCTTTGTTTTCATGAGTGTACCTTTTTTTTCGCGTTTCGCTAAAAACAAGTTACAAAAACAACAAAAAAGGCTACATGGTAAGAGGCCTATATATGGCGTGATCCTCCAAACACAAACCTAATATTTATAATCTTTTTTTAGGAAAGTAAGCGTCGTTTAGGATGCATACTCCCATTCACACTAAATGCTTGCGCAGTCGACGCTTGCAATCCAGTAACGCCAATTCATTGAGCAGCCTCATAAGAGCATCGTTAAGGCCGCTCGTCATTCTCGTAAGTTCGCTATACTAGCTAAACGAATCATACACAGAAAAGAAAAAAATGCAGGAACACGTGCGAACTAATCACACTGTGTATGATTGGTTCCGCCGTCGATAGCGGACGGAAAAACACGACAAGTGACGTGACAATGCACTTTTGGGGCTTCTCGATTCAGTCCTTGGCGTGATGCAAACTATAGATGCTCATGCCTTTTTTAACCACCGGCAGAGCGCGCCCGATTCGCCGTTATTTTATTCTTCGACGTGCGTCTCTTCTCATTGCGCCTTTGTCCTTTTTTTTTTTGCACTGCTGCTTCCTTATAGATTTGACTTTTGCATCGCATATCGCTTGGCAGAAAAATTGCTGAGTCACTGGGCTGTGGACGCACGCGCAGCGTTCGATGTACCGCACAGCAGATCAACAGCGCATGCTCAGAAAGCGTTTCAGAGCCCGGAGCAGACGAAGATGGCAGCCCGCATCAGAGACGATTTTTTTTGCGAAAGGTCGTTTTACGCCAACGCAGCGTTCACAGACGAGCGCGCGTTTGTCAGCACCGGGTGTGGGCATTGCGCGTGCGCAGAAAGCGGATTCGCGCGAGGCGAAGCTCGTGCGCATGCGCAGTGCCGACGGCAGCGCCACCGAGGGGCGTGACGTCAGAGGCTTGAGTTGGGGCGCGCGAAGCTCGTGAAACACAAAGTTGGAGCCGAAAGCTCGCGGGGCGCGCCGATTGGACGTCGGCGAACAAAAAGCGCGACGTCATCGTCGTGAAAGGCCAATCGGTGCGCTTCGTCGACTTAGTTCCAACTTTGTGTTTGACGAGTTTAGAGCGCCCAGGTCTATAACGAGTCACTATAGCTCGCCCGAGCATCCCTCTTACCACCCGGTTAGATAGGTGCGCAGCGCTCGGAATAATGATATTGCCTAACTACTGTCGAGTAATTGTTTTCTCGGTTATTGAATACGCAAAAAATATGTTTCTGTAAAATAAAAAAAAAAAACTTTCTTGATGTCATTTAAAATGACAGTCCAAATCAGCCTTAAAAACATTCGAAGCGCGTGAAGCGTAAAAACGTCTACCCAAACAGAAAAAAAAAGAAAAAAAATCTAGTTTAAATTTACCGCCGTGATTTCAGGGTTTCCCTCGAAGCCTCAGAAACAACCGACGTTTCACGAAACCTTCAAAAACCCAAAAAAGCTTTAAAAAAAAAACTAAAAAAAAACGGCGTCGCGTAAAACGTTGCAAGGTGCGGTTGCCCGAGCTCCAGGTCGTTTTTTTTATTCCCTTTATTTATTACTACTTCATGTGTTATTTGGACATCATTTTATGTTAACAAAATTTAATTCTCACCTCTTTGCCACTAATTATTTTAAAAACAAATTGTCACTAAACATTTTTTTTGTGGTGGCTAAACAAATGTGGAAAGCCACGAGCGTCAAATAGCTTGTCTTAGGTTGTCTTCGGGATAGGTATAAATATTTTCTTGCCTAATATTTATATCCACCCCGAGAACATCTTTCGGGAACATATATACATATGTTCCCGAAATATCGATTTCAGCGCATCAAGTATAAATGAATTCTCGCCTAAATGTGAAGATGGACCCAAGACACGCTTAAACATCGAGAGACGCGAGCATGCCTCTTCACCTCGCGAAAAAGCTTGTATTCGAAGGGCTTCAACGAACACGCTCTCCAAATCAACACGCAAGTGTAACTATATATATAAAAAAAGAAAAACTGGTACCCGCGAACAAGACAAAAACAAAAAAAAATACACAACAGAAAATCCAAATTTGCCTGCCAGTCGATGTTTGCGACCTGTGGTCCGCAAACGCGCCTACGTGAGCCTTGTTTCAAAGCGACAGCGACGGGGGCAAGAAAGATAAGACACGCGCATGAATAATTATTACGAAGAGAAAAAATTCGGATTTACATTTCCTGCCCGAACGCGCCTCGAAATCTCGTCGTTGTTGTTCGTTCTTATTTTTTTTTGTAATATAAATAGCTTGAGTAGTTTGCGTTCTCCGCTGCATCTTACAAAATAATGTATTTCGTTATTTTTTATTTCCTCGTTGGTATTCGCGTCTTTAATCGCGCTGCCACAATCCAGCTTCCCTTTGTTTGTTCCCAACCACGTCCCAATTTCCCTACTCCCCTTTTCTCCTTCTCCGATTTCTTCATCTCCCTCTCTTTCTCTCTTTCCCTCTATCCTCTTTTTTTATTTACGTATTCTGTTCTTAAACCTTTTTTCCCCAAACAATTCCCGAGTAATCCCCCTTCCCCAGCAGTTCCTGTTACATATCATCATATTTTCAACTCACGTTTCCGTGCCTTAATGCAACCGCAATCTTCTCCCATTGCCCTCCATTTGCTCCCAACCAAAATTTGCTTGTTTTTGTTTTCAGTTCCGTTCCAGATCACAATTTTCCTTTAATTTAAAATCTTATTTTAATATCGTGTTCTTGAGTTAGTGGCCGTATTGCTTTCCACACCGTTTTCATATGGTAGTGTTTACATTCTGATTTTTACCTCTCCATTACCCTCCTCCTATTCTCCCCGTTAAACTCCTTTCTATTCCCCTATACCTACATTCCTTGTTATCCCTTCTGCATGCAATCCCGATTCCAATCATCCCTTAATCTATCCCCATTACGTTCGCTTGTGTGTTTTTTTGTATTTTTAATGTATTTCGCGATATTACTTGCATTATCATTTATTCTTTCATCTCGCACGACGACCTTTTGACCAGAAACTTTTTTTCCGAATCAACACCCCCCCCCCCCCTTTCCACAGCCCCCCAAAAAAGAAAAAGTTTCAATTTCACCTCAAAATTCCGACGTTTCCCTAGAAGCAACATCTTTGGTATTTGCCGTAGCTCTTACCCGTTGTCCCAGCTTCCTTTTAGGGCATTACGTTTTTTTCTTAAATATTTTATTTTTTCGGCATTTTCCACCCGCTAGCACCTACGTTATCTCCGCAAACCTCCCCATTTTCCTAAGAACCCTTATTGAAAAATCGTCTTTTCCCTTTTCTTTCCCTTCCTCCCATCCATCGTCGACCGCCTCCGCACGCAACCAACACCGTTATATTAGGCAGCTCCAGCGGACGCGGCATTGGATATCCAAGTTGTCCGTCGAGAAGCCATATTACCATACGTTCTGGCGCATCCCTATTTCCGAGCAGATTTGTTTTCCCGAAATCTCTTCTTTTTTTTGTTTTTCGTACCTCGAGCGTTTCCCTCGGCCGCTTTATTAGAAACGAACGCGCTATTCCGCACTTGTAGGCTATGCCATTATGAAATAACAAATATCCCGATTCTTTTTCTCTCTCTCTCTCTGCTCTGCTGAGGAATGAAGAAACTTCCTAAAATTTTATGCGCATGAGGGATGGGTGTCTGTAGTAGCGTCTGCGTATTTTCTTTTTCTCGCACATTATTCTCTTCCTGTTCTACTTTTCGCTCGTCCGATAGATTTATTATCCCTTTCATTTTTATAAATAGTTACCGAGTTTAGAAAACACGGGGCGTGTCGAGCTTTCAGCATCTCTTTTTTCGCTACGCAGCCAATGAGATCGACCATAGCCTCCTCTATACTCATCAAAGCCTGGCAGTTCGACGACGGAGCCATAGAGTGCCGGCGGTCGCAGATTTGGAGCGCGAGGATCTCGGTAGCACAGAGCATCAAAGAGCCATTTTCTCGGGGAACCTGGACGTCAGCGCACAGCTTTTGCAGCGGCGAGGACCCGCGAAACACACTTGTTCGCTGGGGAGAAGTGTGTTTCGGCGTCTCGCCGCAGCGGGGCGCCAGTCACGTGGCTCTCTTCTCATCCGCTGCCTGCCGCTCCACCTTTTTCATTTCGGCGGCCGCTTCTCGTGGCGATCTGCCAGGCTTTGTCGCTATGTAGGAGGCTGTGGCAGTGGGTTTCTTCAGCCGTCAGCGACTACACCAGCGTTGCCGCTCTGTCCCACTTTTTAAATCAGCACACCACCCGTCCGCGACTCACCAGGAATTCTCATCTCCAGCGAGATTCCTTTTGAAAGCAGCGACACGGCGCGCAAACTGCATACGCCCGACTGCGTTTAATGGGGAAGCGGCAGTTTTCGTGCATTCGAATTCTGCTTTGTGTGTGTATGTGTGTGTTTTGACAATCAACGAGGACCGGTTAAGGGAAGTTGTGGCCCTTTCCAGTGATCATTTCACGCGGGATTCGCGACGGGGTGCATCGCGTGCGAGATTTCGTTTATCTCGCGTTTTTTTTGTACGCGTCGCGTTTTTTGTACCCGGAAAAAGTTGTCTTTGGTGGTCGCCGTTAATGGTGAAAAAAAGGCTCGCACTCGCGGGCTGCTGCTGTGTACTTCGTACAGCCCTTTTAAGCTGGCAGCGCGGGAAGAAGTTCCGTGCCCGTTGGCACCACTCATATGTGTATCTTTTGCCACGTGATCACGCTCCCCACTCGTGATACCCAGGCGCAGAGAGCGGAGGCAGGCGACTGGGTTTGAAAGGGGGGCGATGGATTGGTTCCGCGTGCGCCTGCAGCTCCCACCTAACCATCATCTCGCTGCATCTCTTGTGTGCTGTCACTTCATCATTGAGAACCGATCATGTCACAAACGCGTGAGCGAGCGAACTGACTTCATCCCTCGTAGCGATCTTAACCGAGGGTGCTGGCAAAAAGAGAAGGAAGTTGGGACCTAACCCTATATCGTACCGAAAAAAAAATATTTTGTTTTTGAAATGCAGTAATTTGTAGTTGTGGACAACCTAAAAGAAATCGCGTGACGTGTCCCGAGCATTATATTACCGCAGTCAGTGAGATTAACCGATAGTAACGCGGAATAAGAAGCTAGAACAAACTGCTTGTTTCTTAAGCTGTCGGTAGTTATAGTGCCTCAGAATAAACAAAGTAACGGAAAGTTACCAAAAAAAAATTACGACGGGGTTGTATTGGGATGTATTCGTTTCGTGAGTTCAATAGCTTTTAGAATTAATTCGATCCGAGTGAATTTATATATTCTACAGAAATAATGATGACCGTTGGTACAAAACACAGCCCATGTGATATTTCCGCGAACGCGTATTATAAATAAAACAAACAAAAAAACACGCAGATAAAGTAAAAGTAAGACGTAAGTGTTACAAGTGTTACATTAAACATAAAAAACGGAAGACGTTTATAAATTTCTGTAATGCTGAATCAGAGCGCAGCTGCTGAGCAGGACGAGGGGAGGGTACGGAGGGAAGGGTATGCCTCTCTGCCCCCTCCCATTTAGCGAAACATTTCCGCTAAATTTAGCGGAGAAATTTTTCGGCTAAATTTAGCGGGGAATTTTTCCGCTAGATTCAGCAGGAACATTTTTTTCGCTACATTTAGACGAGAAATTTTTCCGCTAAATTTAGAGCGGAATTTTTCTGCTAAATTTAGGGCGGAATCATTTCCGCTAAATTAGCAAAGAAATTATTTCCGCAAATTTTTGCGACGGATTACGCCCGCTTGCACTATTCCCATAATGCAATGCGCGCAGTTACGTCTACGGCGGCGGCGACGGCGGCAGCAACGGCGACGGCGACGCCGCTCAGTCCAGAAACAGGCACCTAAGATCTGCGCTCTAAAACATAACGAATGTTTGATACAAGACGATAGCTATAGTTTATACGACACGTCTCTAGAACAAAACCTTTCGTGTATTGTTTGCGTGTGGCCGGGACAAACTACAGAGAACGCTGTCTGCGAGTGTGTAACACGCGAGTCCGACCGCGTAAGTGGAGCAGTTAAAAAGTTTCTTTTTGGTTCTTCGTAGTTCTCTGATGACGATGGTCCTCGGCGTCTGCTATTGATGACGCCGAATCCAGGAGCCGTTACATGGTTGACGTTTTCCAGGTGTTTATTAGTACGAATAATTACTGACTCCGTACGTTCGTTACAAAAAGTCAGGGACCCGGCATCATTGCTGCGCGCCTCCAAGTCTGCGTGCGCGCCCAGCTCATAGGCCCAAATCCCCCTTCTCTCGCCCGACTCGGGCCTTTGTAGGAAAGGTCCTTCTCTCCCTCCGGCCAGGACCGACCAATAATTTAAAAACCGAAAGAGATCACGTGGTATACACCTGTCCAATAAACGTCCGACAGTAAATACAACACCCCGTCAGTTCTCCAACCGCCAGAAGCCAATTCCTTGTCTAATCGGCCCGTGCATTGTTCGCCGCCTGGCTGGCGCCTGAGCGCCGACTGCCCGGATCGGGTAACACGCGCGCTCCGAACACTCGGGCCGACGGCGTCGGGAGCAAAAACAAATCATAAAAGAACTCACCCCCGCCGGCGCAGCAGCCACAGCATGTACACTATTTACCGCGGACTTAAGGCCCGTTCACACTCTTGCGACCGAGTACGATCGAGAGAGACCAGACCGGTTTTTAAGCCTCTTGTGATCTCCTAGGACCAGCTCCGCTGTAGCGCATCCGGTCCTAAGAGATCGTAAGATGCTTAAAAACCGGTCTGGTCTCTCTCGGTCGTACTCGGTCGCAAGAGTGTGAACGGGCCTTTACAGGAGCGCTTGTGGGATACGAAATTGAACAGGCATAATTTTGAATACATGAGAAGAAAACCGGGGTGGACGTGGAATTGGCGTCTTCGGAAAGAGAAGGTCCCGACGAAAAATAAATTAAATTTTATTCAATTGAATTTGTGTAAGCGGTTGTGGGTACCTAATTTACAGTAAGGAAATTGTGAGTTTTCTTATCCGCTGTAAGAAAAGACTTGAGAGTTATTTTATTTGAGAGGTACGAAAACTTACAGCGTTCATTACACTAATTAAAGCGTGGCTTCCGAAGTCTGGTAAGGTCTTAAGCCCATAAGAGGACGGCGAGTAAAACAAAAGCAAAAATAAAGACAATGACGACTTTTTGTTTGCCATTTCTTTTTCAATCTCCCCTCGGGGTTAAGTTTCCCCAACACTCTGCGTGAACATCATGCATACAAAAAATGAAGGACGTTTACAATTCCCTGTAATGCCGAATCAGAGCGCAGCTCTTGAGGAGGAGGAGGGAGGGTATTCCCTATCTCCTCCCTCCTCCTTCCCTCCCCTCCCTCGTGACGTCAATCATGACCCTAGTGGCTCTCACGAGTCACTCGTGAAGAACTCGTGAAGGTCGTGACCTTCGTCGTGACCTTCACAAGTGACCTTCGTGACGTCACGTGTGACGTCAATATGGAAAGCGTCCCATAATGCAACGCGCGGTTGCGCTGACGGCGACGGCGACGGCGACGCCGTTCAAGCCGGAAACGGGCGCCTAAGAGCTGCAGGCTCTAAAACAAAGACGCCAGTTGGGATAAACTCGTTTTTTATTCATTACTGTGTCGGGTTGAATTATTCATGTTGCGACAGGATGTCAGTGCCATAAAAATGCGTCATGCACGATATCTGATTATTCGTAACTTTGTTTTTAATGTTACTTCAAGCTTGTTAAAATTAAAAATTAAAAGCGTCACATTGCCATGCGTCCGGGCCATCTTTGCCTTAAACTAAGATTACCAAAACATTCGGTATATTTATGTTTTTTTCGGAGGAACATGTCTGTCAACTAAGTTAATAATGAAAAGTGGCGATGCGAGTCATTTTATCCTACTTTTTTACTCGAACACGCATCGCTCCACTTTATAAAATAGGCGGAAGTCAGAGGAAAGTGTCGTTTCAAGATTCCTAGCTCGAGGACAGCGCGAAAGACTCTACGAGAGCTTGTTAGTGAAATTCGAGAATTCAAGATAGAATGAAACATATAACTTTTTTTTTTCACCACGTATTTTTGTTTTCTTTTGTTGTTTTGTTACGAAACAGTCAAAAAGCCCCATCAGCGTCTTAAGTTTTTTTTTTTTCTAGAGAGTTACAAAGTTTTTTTTTTTCTCGGCTTCCGAGTTAGAAAGACCCGAGACGGTTCTTTTATTAATTGGCTATAGCGACAAGGACGACCAAAGAGAGCCTTCGTAACGCCATTCCGAAGCAAAAGAAAAAATCACTTTAACGTTACAAAAAGGAAAGGATAGTTTCCTGAAAATTCACTTCATTTGCATAGCTCATGGCCCATATCATTAAACAATGACACTTGGCTTTTTTTCTTGTCCCCCCTCCACTGCTTTCTTCCACACCAAGTCACATAAAAAAAAACAATCCCCAAACCTTATTGCAAAAAAAAATCCAGAAAAAAAAGTTAGGAAAGTAAAAGAAATGGAATTCTAGGAAAGAAAGGCAGACGAGTTTATCGAAATTTCGCGTCCCCTTATCGTTAGCAGACGGGCTATGGCGCATTGAACGCGTATCCGACCGGTGAGTCCACCGCGTCCTCAAAAGTGTTCAAAGTGGAGCGCAACTTCACCTGCTCCTTATGCCGGGGTTGTGCTGACGTCAGAACGACGCCGGGCTCTGATTGGCTATCATTGGAGGATAGTGGGTAGACCTGAAGGCAAGCTGCCTCGAGGTCTACCCACTATCCTCCAATGATAGCCAATCAGAGCTCGGCGTCTCTCTGACGTCACCACAACCCCGGCATAATGAATGATGCAGGTGAAGTTGCGCTCCGCATTTGCATTTCCAGCCTGATGACGTCATACAAATGTCGTGTTGTTGCCCGCCCCTGGTGGTTGGTTGCAGAAGTTCTAGCCGAGTCAAGAGCACGTAGGCGTCGCCCTCTGCTGGCGGCTTCCAAAACTTTGAGATTACAAACACTCGCAAGCAGGCGCGAGTCACCGCCCGAATTCGAGGGATTGGTCGATACGCGTTAATCTATCCATCCCAAAGCGTTGCCGCTTATGCGATCGGACCAGGCGACTGCAGCGCCAACCTTCGTCGCTGTGCAAGCGCCAGGATCGCTGCGATCCGCATCAATACGCAGTTGTGACGTCATCATCGAGCAATCGAAGGAACAAACTCAAAGGCGCGGTGAACACACCGTTCGGAGACCAGTTCCGGGAACTGTAGAGTACCGACGGCGCGCTTCCACCTTGGACAAAGGCATAATTTATGCGCATCTTGCGTAGGGAGGGTCGCGGTCATGTTATGTAAACAATGGGGGTACCGGCTTCGAGCGCAAAGTGTGCAAATAAACGAGGCGTAGCTTGTTTATTTAGCGCGGACGTCCGAGCTTCCTCTTTAGCAGAGGCCCAGATATAAACCCTCGGGGGCCAAGAGCTCATTTGAGCATTCGTCGTGCTCGTCGTTTGATTGGAAAAGTGCCGGAACTGGGGTTTTTCCGAAGGGGATTGGTGACACTCGGCTGAAAACTTCAATTCCAGTGATTCGCTGCGCCCGCCCGGGATGGATTGGAGAAATACGCTCATGGAGAGTTCTCGTTTTCTTCTAATTGGTCTTGGAATGGAATTTATAATTCCTTATTAATTTGCTTTTTTTATGTAACATTGTTCAATGTCAAGAAAGCTTAAACGTTAACTTCACAATGCTTCAAAAAAATAAAAAATAAAATTAAAATTTAGAATTTGTTCCAGTCAAGTTTGTGCCAATTTTTGTTGTCTCTTACATCCAACTGCGGGGAAATTTCCCCAGTGACACAGGTGGCAAAACACTAGCGCCCGCATTTTACTCGAAAGCAAAGCGCGCACCCTGCCCGCGTGTTTTGCCAATACCTCCTACGAGACAAGGCCTACGTTTTTTTGTTTTTTCTCCTCTGACGTTATATGGACGTCCTTAGAGTGCTCGGCATGCTGATAAAGTCGAATGGCTCTAACGGTCGAACGATGGACAAAATCACCACGAAGACGGAGAACATGATCAGATTAATCAACAGAATCTCCAACAGGCGGGGAGGTCTCAGAGAAGACAACCTCCTGAGGCTCTTTCACGCCTTCCTCATGAGCCACATCACGTACGTGGCGGCCATGCACTGCTGGCACAACCACGAGAAGAAGTTGGACACGCTAATTCGAAAGAGCATAAAGAGGGTGCTGGGCATTCCCATGCAGGCCAGCACCGAGCACCTCATGCAGCTAGGGGTTCACAACACCCTGGAAGAGATCATCGAGGCACAGGAAACTGCCCAGGTAGCTCGGCTGTCGTCTTCGCCGGCCGGAAGGAAGATTTTGGTCGTACTCGGCCTCAACCCCACGCTCGTAGCGGAGTGGCGACATCAGCTCTTTGACGCGCAAAGGGCCAGCATTCAGACCTCTCCTTTTCCTCGAAATGTTCATCCACAGCGCAATGTCGGCCGGCGCAGGGCCAGGGCCATCGCACTTCTCAGACACGTTAGGGACGAACCTCGCACGGCTTGCTTCGTAGATGCCGCACAGTACGGCCACTCGGCCAGGTTCGCTGCCGTTGCCATCGATCACAAGGGTTCGATCCTCCATTCCGCATCTTTCAAAGATTCAACACCCTCAAGGGCCGAGTAGGCGGCCATAGCTCTCGCCCTCCTCTACGATAGTAGATCGCACATCTACACAGACTCTACTGTAGATCGGCGGTTCAAGCCTTTGCTTCTGGCTCCATTTCCGACGAAGCCTCTAAAATTCTTGACAATAAGATTATCTCCCCCCACACCATCACTTGTTTTCCGGCACATCTCGATTCTCAACTAGAATCCCTTACCAACCTCACTGCTCACTCTCGGGCGCGCGCTCTATCCCTCCGCGCCAGGAAGGACGCCGATCTGCAGGATGGCTACGGGGAATTTAAAGACATCTTATTCACTATGTTGAATTAACAGCGCAAATATGACAAGGAAGGATAGACCAAGGGGACAGACACGAAGATAGAGCCCACCAGATGATCGTGATGCAACATCTTATTCACCTTTCACGAAGTCACTATAAGCACTATGAAATGGGCTGGCGGACATTTCAGCCCCCACACGGTTAACTCTCCAGGTCTCAGGCAATCACACCCAGAATGTTGCAGACTAGATCACATCCCAGTTTAGCTTTCTTCAGCATCATTGCTCCGGATACCTTCGAGTCTACCTGCCCAGACTGCGGGCCAGTTAGCAGCTTCGATCGCATGCTCTGGCGGTGCCCCTCGTTACGGGGGCCCAGTCAAGTCACCGAGAAGGAGTGGAGCTCTGCCATCACGAGTCCCGAGCTTCTCCCTCAACTCCGGGCTGTCCAGGGAGCCCACGAAGCGGCGGTGAGGCTAGGCCTCCCCGTCCCCACGTGGGAGCGGCCCGCGGTGCTGCTCTAAGGGCGGCGCTTCTCAGGACACCAATAAAGTTCTTTGTCTGCCTGTCTGTCTAACATTATAACTATATACTCGGCGTCAAGTACAAAAGCTATTGGCAATTCCTGAAAAAAAAAAGTCATATTCAACGAGAAAATGGGACCTGTTCCCGAAAGTGTTCAAAATTTACCTCCATCTAATCGGGGAGTCCGCTGTTGGTCACCATTTCTTAAATAAAGAGTTTTTTAAAATTACTTATTTTTGAATTACCTAACGGTAAGTTCTAAAAAGTTTTCTTGGCATCTGCTCCGGACCGCTAGCTCTACATATATTTGAAGGGAGACTGGGCGTGCGGCAATCATTTCCGCGAAAAAAAAATAGTATTACATACAAGACAAGGCTTGCGAATGACGTAATCGATTGTGAATCCCTCGTCCACACTAGATGACGTATTGGGAGGGAAGGAAAGGGCCGGGCCTGGCCCGGGGCGGGGGGGGGGTTCTTTATTCTCTCAAACACCTGATTCTTTCCGGAGCGCATCAGGCTTGCAATAGCGCGTCGGAAGTACAAAGCGGTTCCTTCCAATTTTTTACTTATCCGGGTTCATAAAGCGAAGGAAGTTGAGAAGTATACCACCATGAAAATCGCAGAATGCGCGTCGGTCCTAAACTCTGCCGGTTCTAATGACTCTTTATCGCCGCGGGTCTCAAAACAGGCACGATAAAAGGGGTAAAAAATCATAGGGGCCGTCTCGCGCTTCTTGCTGCTCAGAGCAATCGGTTTTTGCAATCATTAGACGACAAGTCTGCTTTGCCGATAATGTTCGGATTAGAAGAAAAAAGGTGACTATGTTTCTTTCGACTTTTGGTTCTTGGAAAGTAGAGTGCGTTAGGGAAACGAAATGTAAAGACAAAAAAAAAAAAAATCCCGATTTCGGGGACATTACAGGCACTTGCCAATGTGCGTAGAAAAGTTCCCTAACACTTGTGCATCTCCCTTAGAATGGCGACGTCGAGCCATTTAGGGGCACGATAATTTCCTTCTTCTTCAATTCGAAGGTTTTGAATTTGACCAGTAATGCTTCGACGCGACTTTGTTAGGCGTAATTGATCTTGATATTTATTTTTTTGCGATCGCCTGCAATCGGAATTGGGAAGCACACCGCCCTAAAAATAACAACTTCGAGGCACCCGTGTTTAAAGCTGCTTTTCCACGGTACGCTTTCCTAAATATTTCAGATATAAATGCACTACCTTTTTATAGCCTTCGTTTATCCTTTTTCACACACATTAATCTAGTAACAATCGCAGGGCACGTTCATTTTAAAGTTACGATCTCAGATACTACCTCTGCAAATGGCTGCACCAATAACAGTTCCGTAACAGAGACTACACTCCTAAAAAAAAAGGGTCACTAAAGTCTTCCCTGCAGGGAGGAACGCCCTTGAAATATATGTTCCTTCAGAAAGGAAGAAACTTTCGTCCTAATAGCAGGGGAGCAAGGTACCTCCATCGCCTGCATCTTATTATGGCGGTTCCGAATCGAGCATATCAAGCTCAATAAGGCTTAACGAGGACGCTACGTTTATTGTACGGGGAGAGAGGAGCAGCAAGTAAAAGCGTTACACGAGCTTTCCGCGAACTGTGTTTATTTCCGAAGCCAGATTCCCCCCACAGGTACAGAAACTTGCGTTTCGAAAGCAGTTACTCAGTCTTCTCGTCGTCAGCACTGCGATGTTAAACGGAGACAACCGGTACCCAGTTACTTTGCGCACTTTACGTCTTACCTTTGCTATTCCTCGAGCCACAATTCCTTCGTCAACCGCACATCACGGAGGTGTGGTAAACCATTCGCGAAACCAAAAGCCGCTTTCAAAAAGAGCAAATTCGAAGCAGCCTAGTTGCAGGATACAGAAAATTATGGCGAAGCGTGAAAGAAACTTAATTCGCTTGCCACCAGATGGCAGGGTCAAGCAGAGTAATTGTAAGTACTAGGCTAGGTGGCTTTAGGTACAAATATCTGCTCACGCCACTATTAGACTTCGGGTACCTTTATTATACACACTATAATACGCATACCAATAGCATCAACTGAACATATACATTGAGCGCATACACATACACGGCACAACAAACATCAATAGTACAACAGCACACTAACCCGATAACTGCTTCTGAGCTCTGCGTTTCCGCCTTTTATACTGGTCGTTTTGAAGGTACGGATTTTATCGGTGACCACCTAAGCAATAAATAATATTCCCAGCATGTTGATTTTTGTTCAGTAATGTCATACCTCTGAGAGTATTTTGAACGGCTCAGGGGATGAATCTCTTAGTAAAAAGTAAACGCTCATGCCGTAATTATTTGAAAGCCAATAAATCAAGCCGCTCCACTGCGGTTCCAAGCCACGTGTTTGCTTCCCCGCACGGCACGTCGTAGCCAGTATTTCTATTGTAGTATTTGTTTTCTATTTGTGCTGTTCGCGTGCGGCTGCAATTGTCGTCTTGAATTAATTTCTGTAGAGGCGGTATTCACTCAGGTGGAAGCGAAGCTTCACGGGCAGAGAAATAGCTTTTCGATCAACTTGAATGCAGTCAAAGCCGCGACTTGCGGCAGGTGTTAAGTGTACGGAACTACGCCGTGGTGAGCTCGAAAACGTCTAGCGCTCATCCCAGCGCGCCACTTGGAGGGCAGTTTCTCTAGGAATCGTAGTATATTTAAACAGCAAAATAAAGGATAGCTTTTTTGTCGATTGTACCTACTATCCTCCTTAATGCTAAAATTCCAAACTGTAAATACGTACTTTCCGTCATATTTCCATACTGTTCAGTCATTTCCCCAGAGCGCAATCGCTCTCGGGGAGGAGACAACAGGACATCGCAGATGACAGTCACATTGGCCACTGTACGATAGGAGCTACGGTTCAGACCAGCGTTCCAACATGACTATCCGCACGTCGATCGATTGCACCGTAATCCCTCAAGCGGTCTTAAACTCTTTAATGTAAAGCGGAATGTCAACCTGCGACACCCCACCCCCTCCGATCACGGCCCGACCAGCGGCATCAATGCCCGACAGTTTACGTCATCTCATCTTGTTGTTACACCACTGATACGCGAACACACGGTCACATCGGCGATAATTCCAGTCTTCAGTTCACAACGCACAACACTGCCATCGCGATGTTGCTGCTATGTTGGTGACACGCAGAAATACAGAACCACGTTGATTGCCGGTTGGCACTCGGCATCGGAAAACAGAACCGAACTCAGCACAGAAGGCACCCAGGCACCCGGCAGCAAACCTGCCTGTCTTGGACGCAGTTTCCGCGATTTCCATAACGTCGTCAACGTCGAAACGTCGTTCCGCAATTGGAGGCGGCCATCTTAGCCCAGTGTACGTTAGCGCTGCTGGCGCTGCTCCGGAACTTCGCTGTTTCTAACGGCTTCGTTTGCTCGTTTGATAAAATTAGTGGTAAAAACGTCAATGCAACCGAAATGTTCTGCACGTTTGGACTAGAAGACGGAATTACAGGCGGCCTTCGCTGCCGCTGAAGCTCAATCAACTCAACAGCATTTATTAAACAACGTGCGCGACGTGCTCGAAAACCGAAACCGAAAGAAGATGAGGCGGGAGGGCGAAAACTTTCTCCCGTCTGCCTGGAGAAGAAGAAAAACGTCTCGTTCCTCCCTTCTTCTCGTGTCCGCTTGGGGGCGCGTCAGTAGAAGGGAGGACTCTGAGGAGGAAGACGCGCCGTTGCTACCTTTCCCTCTTCTTTTTTTTGTGCATCTTTTTTTTTGTAGAGGTTGACTTTCTCTTCTTTTTAGGTTTCAGCATTTTTGTTTTAGCACTGCTTGAAAAGTACAGAGAAGAACGCTTTCTGAACCTGTCTATCCTTATGTCGAATAGAAAATCTTTCCGCACAGTTACACGCTCGTTTTATACTTGTCTCCAAGGTTTCAGAATGGCGAAAGAATGGTGTCAGAGAGAGAAAACATTCTGACAGGCGATTTTGCAACCGTCTTCTCTTCGAGGACAGACAATTCAAGATAATGTCAACAACATAACAATACCCCTAACCAGCATTTGTTTTGCTCGTGTTTCTAGCTCACGTGAAAGACAAATATAGTACCTACTTTAGAGGTAGACGTCTTGAAAGAAGTCTTCGTGTGCCTGCATTTGGAAGCTTTTAAGTTCTTCAAGCGGGCAGTAATCGCCGGCGTTGTCGCTAAGGTTCGTCGGCGTCCATAACATGTATCTAAAGGAGACTAAAAAAAAATGCAAATCATAATACGAAAAAGGGAAAGAGAAAGAGAGAGAGAGAGGATATGTTATATAACACCTAAAAGCGTTTTTCTTTTTTCAGAACTGCGAGCCATTTTAGGGCAGCCGTCCCCTTTCGTGTACTGCCTTGTACAGTGCTTGTCAGAGTGAACGCGCGTAACACACCTCTCCCACATACCAATTATGGAACGCGTGTTAGCTCCTAAATTAAACTTGGAAAGTAAAACAAAATATAAATAAAACAAAAGTTTGAAAACACGACACCGAAAATTAATTTCGTGGGTACACTCTCTCAAATCTCTCGATTTACCGCGATTTTGGGACAAGGGCACCCGTCGACGGATAGGCGCAATGTAATGAGTTATTGCTTCGCATTATTCATTTCTTCAAATGAAATCATTTTATTTGCATCTAAAAGTACAGATACCGTAGCCACAAAATAAAAATATATATATATCTTTGTTCGCTTGACAAGCTTCGGGCCCCGAGTGCTTGGGAAATAGTGACAAAAATTCAGGAAACAAAAAAAAATAAAATAAAAACTCAGAGTGGCACGTATGCAGAAAATACATAGCTAAAAAGTTAACATTAACTAATACATATTATAGAAAAAGTTGGTACAGTGATTTATAATCTAAGCTATACATGTCAAGATTTTCTATGCAATATTTATTGAGTAATGTGGGTAGGTTATCGTAATTCAGCGTTTTATGTACTGTACCGCGCATTAATTTGCTCACAATATAGAGTCTCGGAAGCGCTGTATACGGTGTAGACAACAGTGGTTGGTGGGGCATCGCGGCAAACGAAGCTGTCATTTCGTGATGATGGAATAATGAATTAAAGGTTGCGACAGGAAAGCTCAATCAAAATAAATTTTCAAAAAAGTTCGAGGTAGAAAGTTTAAACTTAATAATTTCATAAAAGCATTTCGAGGTTTATATGTTGAGCAAACGTTTTAAGACGAATATATATAATAAAAGAAGAGGTGTAGCGGCGGCGTCTTAGAAGGCTCCCATCTTTCTGGTCACTTTAACAAGCTTCTGTGACGCAATCCAATTTTATTGGGCCTTCTCCCGTCTTCGATTTGTCAATGTCATTCTTTCAATATAAATATTTTCTCTAATTCTTTTTCCGGTCAACCCATGGCGCAAGCGCCGTGTCATTTATCCCTCGGCAGCGGTGGGTTGCTACGCAAAAACCGTGACGCCATAAGTTGTAGTGAGCACGTAATGTGACTTCTTGTTTAGTGCCTATCTAAGCAGCAAAGTTTCTGATGCCGAATGTGAAACATCAGACGAGCGGTTCTGTTTGAAACCTATAGGTAGATTTGTGAATATCATGTGTACTTTTAAGATGTGGGAAGGGACATCAGTGCACTATTATTTAAGCGAGTGAATGCGTCTCAGTCAGAAAAAAAATTATGTTTCTAAGGTATAAAGTAGAAAAAAAATTGATAGAACGTACTATGACTACAAGTTTTATGTTTAAAACCATCCTTAAGCCTCGTCTACTTGGTCTACGGAACTATCTGCCAACAGAAATGCTTCGACTAGGAGAAAGAAGAAAGATATTACCAATAGTGTGGCCTGGCCTGGCGTTTCGAGAAAAAAAAAAGAAAGGAAGAAAGAAAGAAACGCACGCACGCACGCACGCACGCGACGCACGCGCGCACACACACACACACACACACGCACACGCACACGCACACACACACACACACACACACACACACACACACACACTACGCACACACACACACACACACACACACACAGCACACACACACACACACACACACACACACACACACGCAGACGCGAACGCGAGCGCACGCATGTGAATTCGCACACTATCTCACAAACACGCGCGCGCCCTTTTGAGGAGGCATTTAGAATAGACTTCTTCCAAAACCGACGCGCCCTATTGCGGCGAACACCACGCAGTGCACTCTGGGAACTAGTTGGCCACTCTCCAGTTTCTGCCGACTCAGCAGCTTCATTCATGCTATCACGTTATGACCGAACGCGCTGCTTGCGTTTTAGATTATCTGACTTTTTCCGGAATGTACAATACACTTATTCTCGAGCGATACAAAACGAAGACCGGGCACTTTTCTTGGTTCCCGATACACCGAATATTGTGCGTCAGTATGCAAAACGTAGTAAGACGTGGCTTAGTCAACTCACCCCGACAGTGCATCTTTTTGAGCTCAATTTCAATAATCCCGCCTGGTACCAGTGAAATACAACTGAAATTTTGTCACATTGAGCCTTACACGTATTTTGTTTGCCAAACGTCCGCTTCTTGTTACTTCATTGGGCGAAAAGTAACACATTCTCACAGGAAATTAAAACTTTGAGCCCAGCGTTGACATGAACTTTTCTTAAGGAAACGCAATAAATTCGACCTCACTACTGCACAAAAGTTACTATGATGTATTCCTCGTGTCATCATATACCTCCCACTCAAAGTTTATGCTGATAGACGATTAAGTTTTCGCAAACGCTGAGACCGGTTGGGGCTACAACGGAGGCCCTAGCAAGCGCCCCTACTCTCGCAAAGCCCTTCACTGGCGCCCAAGATCTGTGCCTGAACGGTGTGTCTGAAATTATCTCGGCATACTCAGCAAGGAAGAAAGCAAACACATAACAAATATTATGGCCATGAGCGACCGTCAAATTCGCTTTGAATAATTTCGTTTGTTTAAATGGCGCACCGCACAGGGGTTCATGCCCATCCGGCGAATTTCCGGCGAACGGTGCGACATTCTTCACACAAATGCTCGACTTTTTGCTTTCTGGAAAACGGTTTATATGTGTGAATGTGCCTATATGATTGCAGGATAATTTTATGCGCGCACGCGATGTTGAATATTAGTGGAATGCAAGCGGTGCGAACTTCGCTTCGTGCAGTGCTGCGGGTCAGTACAGATAAGAGATAAGAAGTGTGTTAAAATTGAGCTTTTCAATGGCGCCTCCGAGTTTTACCTCGCGTACTCAGGCGTATTAAGAAAAACAGTAATTGGAAAAAGTTATACTTCGTCTATGGACGCACGAAACAAACTTCCTGATCAAATACTAATGGGTGCGAGCTCGATGTATGCATACTTATTGGTTGCTATAGCTTGTTGATTAGTGCTTAAAGTCAGGGGGTCTCCGGGTGATCTCGGACCTCCCGAGGGTTTCGACAGGGGGTCTGAGCCCCTGCGGGGGAGTGGATCGAACCATCGAGCCCCTATCGGCGATGTTGAGAATTAAACCCATGGTTACCACATGAACATTTTGGGCGTATATCCGATGCAGTTGCTCCGGCTGCGTCGGCCGAATGCCGGCATAGCTGAACGCGCTGTGTCAACGCTTGGATGCACAGTACATGTTATTAGTTTAAAGGCAAGCTGCTTGTCAAAATATGTCCCACAAACTCCCCCCCCCCCCCCCCCCCCCCCCCCCCGCCCGTCCTCCGAGGAGACCATAACAGAGACCCCCCGCCACTAGCAAAAAGGCTCAAGTATAAGAATACAACAAGCATGTGCTAAAAAGACAAGCTATACGTCTCGGGCTTCTAGAAAGCAAAGCTTCGAGGTTTGGCCATTTAGGTTAGTTGAGAGAACACAAATGACGCTCTTGAGACCAGAAAACACGAAATAACAGCCGTTAATAGTTTACGCCCTGTGAAGAATCTCTGTCGACGTGTATATCGAAACTAAAACCATGCCACTCTCCTCCCTGGCCAACTAGTTCCCAGAGTGAAACGCGCGCCGGGTTGCATGTGCAGGGATTTATGGAAGTAGTCTATTCCTGACTCTATACCTTGGACAGTTCTGGCTTTAGAGTCTTGCCGAACGGTTCGAGAGTGCGGGAACTTTCAAACTTTTATTTCGAAACCGCATTCTGGCGCCGCAAGTAATGCATTCGAAAGGCTTTCCCATAGCATATCAATCGAGCTGCGACGCATGAAAACCTGACAGGCCTTGCTCGAGAGCCAATAAACCTGCAGCATACAAAAAAAAAGTAGAGTGTGGTCTGGCGTAATCTGGATTCTCTCCAAAAAAGAAGAAAAAAAGCAAAGAGCAAAATTTTAGTGCCACGCTGCCAGGTTGCATTGAAATGCATACCTAGTGCGTTCAAGCTTCTTGCTCCGTGATTGGTCCTTGGGCATCTCCTACCGCCCAACGCAGCAATTCCATTGGCCGTGACAATAATGCGGGTGGGGACTCGATCGCCTCACCCTGCCGTTCGCACGGAGTGACTCTACAGTGGCCGTCGTGTTACCGTTTATCGCAGCCTAAAACACCGCATTTCGCATTGTGTCCAGTTCTGTCAGAACGTCACCGCCAAAACAACCACGGGTAATCGTTTAACATCGAAAGAGCGCGACCAGGTGTGACCTGGCTCGCACCCTTTCTCAAGATCCGGTGACTTTAGTGTGCACCAGCCTGTACCAACTGAGAATGGCTGGACCTCTCTTACGAAAGCACGGCCTCCAGCACGTGCTCGTTGTATTTTGCCGTGCTCTGGTGTCGCGTGCACGCTCGACGTTGACCAGACAAATTATCGACAGGACAAATTCAATCAAATTTGTCCTGTCAGTAGCCAAGTTCAATAACAAAAGAAAAAAAGGTCACTAGCTCAGTTCGTAGAGCGGTTGACTCTAGAAGAAACGGTGGCTGTCAATGGGAGGACGCTGGTTTGAATCCAGTTTGACGGTATGAAATGTTTGCTTTTTATAGAGGCTTTGCATGCGCGAAAAATTACAGCCGCCATTGCTGACCTCGTCTTGTGTAACCCAGACGCCGAGTCAGTGGAGCGGGCGTTGACGAACTTCCACAAACGCCAATGCCGGGGAGAAGGACACATAGAATCTTAAATGGCAATAACCAGTCCTGCTTCGGTCGTGATAAATTGAAGTAAACGTAATAAGAGAAAACAAGAACAGAATATCAGTTGTGGCGTCGCCCGTGCATAGCTGCTGCAAGGCGTCCATGAACTCAGCGGCGGCGACGGCGGTGACAGGAAGCGATCATGTGATTGACGACGCCACCGGGAGTTTCTGAAAAGAGCGATCATGCAATATCCCAGTGAGGTTTCCACTAACAGTTGTTGCTGCAAAAATTAACTCACGGTTCAGGACGCGGAGAAAATGACAATTCTGCCCCATGTCAGCGTGAGCAGACGGCGCCACGTCTGCTAGACACCTAATGGCGGCCGCCATGTTGCTTCTTTCCGGGGACCTACTTTTGGTTCTATGAGACACACCTCCATCGCATTTGAATAAAACATCGGAGGGACGCCGCCGGTGAAGAAACGCTGGAAACCGCTGAGCGCGACAGCTCCACCTGACGGGGATGTGTGGGCGGAGACGGCGGGAGACAGGAGGCTCATGAATTTCATAAATAAATCCGGGAGCCCCGCAAAAAAAAAAGACAACAGAACAAAAAAAAAACAACATCAACAGCACTCTGACGGGTGGTACGAGCGCTTATAAAGTACACCGAAACAAAAAACAAAACAAAGAAGAAAAAAAAACACGAAAAGAAACGCGATAGGGCTGCGATAAATGTCTAGTTTGTGATCTTTTTTGTGTGTATGTGGGGACGTGTTTGCATACGCCGCTGTCTCGTATCTTTTAGAGGGAGCACTGCAGCAGCTCACGATTTGCATACTTATGTGAAACTCGAAGTGTCACAAAAATATCCAGGTTTTGCGCGTTTTAGAGTAATCGTTGGGTCTGAAGTGTGGCATTCGGTCGTGGCGAGGATTGAAAAGGAACGGACAGCGACAGTCTGTTGGTCTTACTTGGGAACAGAATCGTCTGACTATAGATGAGTTTAGATGCGTGAAAGAAAAGCTGACGCGACAATGTATGATGATAACATTTGTTTCTAAATTGTTTCGGTTTAAATGAACATGGTCGAAGAGCCCGTTGGTCGTTCGGTGTGATAGAGCCTATAGAGACAGTACACCGCTGTTAAAGGGACGTATATTGAATGTGAAAAGGTACGTTGCGAAAGGGTCCTGAGGGATGTTCGTAGTTTCGGACTGACGATTTTTTTTGTCGATGCTATTGTTTTTGAATTTTAGGTATAGTGGCGCGCTGTAGGCGGGCATTGCTGCGTCAGGATACAAATGAAACAGGCACAAGGGAGTACACGTTTCTATTAAGGATTATCTCCCAAGCGAAGTACAGCCAGTCACTGGGTTTTGGACGCATGAGCGGCATACATTTTTCTTGGCAATTTATCGATTGACCTGCCTATTATTCGATTAATGCTTTAATCGCGATTAATTGTTTTTATTACTGGTTTAATCAGTTGAACTTGAAACCCGGTAAACCGGGTAAACTAAATATAAAATAGAAAATATAATTCTTTTTACGTGTTTTTTTTTTCTTTTAAACCGAAGTGCTTTAAAGTTTTGAAGCACAAAACCTCTCTTGTTCGTTAGCAGGAAAATCACAAATAACAGCCCCGATTTCACGAAGGTCGTGCGCCATTTACGAAAAGCCCATCGCATTTTTGTGGCGTCCGTAACACATAAGCACAGCGTCCTGCGCAGAGAGGGCGCTCCTCCAGGCCAGTAGAAATTTCCCAAAGGGGACTTTCACTTTCACTTTCACACTTTCATTAATATTCCTGCGAACGCAGTCGGTGGACTATATGTCGGGGCCAGAGGTGGATCCAAGGGGGGGGGGGCGACGGGGGCGGCCGCCCCCCCGCCAAAACCAGGTCGACTCCCCCCTCTCGGAGGGCAATTTGACATGGGTGCACCCCCTGGTGCACACGGAAGAATGGGAAAATAGTATCCTACAAATTGTCCGCCCCCCCCTCCGCCCCCAAACGGAGTTCTTGGATCCGCCCCTGGTCGGGGCTTCGGGCTTTTCTTTTTTTTTCATCACTCCTTCGGAGTAGACCAGGCAATCGGAGGCGCTCAATGCGACAATTGGAAACACATTTTTTTTTTTTATAATCCGTCGTTATGGTTGGTGTTGCCGAACATTGTCGATCCTCTTAAAAGGGGAAAGGGGGGGGGGGGGGGGTACGTGCAACAATTTTAAGTATAAAAGAATTTGCATCTCGTCATTTTTACGTTGTTTATCCCGTCCCGGAAGATAGAGAAAACATCTGCTTCATTTAAAAACGTCGCGATTCCGCTGCATAATCGCATAAAGCAAAAGTCAAGCTTCTCCCCCCTCCCTGCTGCCGCATAGTGGTAGCCGAAGGAACTACGGCGAGGAAAGCTTATTTGACCTCGCTTGGCACTGCAGCATAACGCCCGCTAATGTCAGCACAGAGAGGGAGAGGAAGCGTCCTCCGAGAGAGCAAACGGGAAACTACACGGCACCCCGAGTGACATCACCTGTGAAGACTGGGATTGAGTTAAGGGGTGCCAGAAATGGCAATATATGTATATATTTTTTTTACACAACAACTAGGACACGCAGGTGAAATCGGTTTTCTGTTCTTTATTTCAGAAGAGTCAGAGGGCAACTTCCACAAATTTTCGACCGAAGTCCGGAAATCAAGCTGATTTCCCCAACGGGCCAGCCGCGCCTCCTGCCGTTCAATGGCGACGGGACACGTTGTCGACTGGCCGACCGAAGGCGAGTATGGGTGTGTCTCCCCATTGTCCCACAGTCGACTTGACGAACGGCGAACTGCGGTGGCGATCGCTGGGCTTTTTCGGTTCTAAAGTAGTGTATGTCGTAAAAGAATTTAAAAAAGTGTCTTTCTTGGTTTAACGTTTCTAAAGCGCCTGCCTAGTGCAGTAATGATGATTGTGAAGAAGCGAGAAACCTCGTTCATGTCGGAAAAATATTAGAAAACTCCTTCTGTCATGCCTTCTCTGGTGGAATATTAGTCTCCGAGTGGCTTTCGGCTGTACTCAACGGCATATGTTCATCCTCAGCTGAAAACGCGCATTTTCGGCGTTTATCACGCGAACAAAACCATACAATTAAAATGGGATCTTGCCTTTTTGGTGCCATTGTGCCTGGAAATTAACGCGGCCGATTAATTGAATAATTAATCGAGTAGAGGGAGCCGATTAATTAGGTTACAACTTTTATTTGGTACCGAGGCCTAATATCTTTTGCGAGCGAAAAAGCAACTGCGGATGCTCGTAGCATCCCAGTAGGCAAAGATGGAAGCGCAGAGAAGACAAAATTCGGAATGGTTTGCGGCGCTCGTAATTTCAATCAACGTTTAAGCACTTTTTTTTTTTGTTTGGGGGGGGGGAGGGGGATGGGTTAGGGCGGGGGAAAGAGGGGTGGGGGCGCATTTAGCTCTCTTACGTGTAGGTTTGCATTCCTGATATAACGGAAATAATTAATCCAAGAACGGAAACATTTACACTATTCAAGGACCAAATCAAATTGGTGAGAATTTGTACTATTAATCTCAAACTGCCTCGATCATAAGAACTCGTCGTGCAGGGGTCTAAACTAAGGCAATGGTCGGAATGTACTGTGATCAGGGGCGGATTTAGAGAGGGGTCCGGATGTCCTGACCCCCCTCTTGATTTGTACATGTAAAATTTAGGGCGTGAAACGAGGGAGAGGGGGAGGGCTCCTAAACATATGGTACGCTGACCAACACCTGATCCCCCCCCCCCTCAAAAATTCTTGCATCCGCCCCTGACTGTGATAGCTACGCATCCAGGTTAATAAAAGTAGGTTAATATAATTATCGTTATCTTCGTTATTGCTTTGTCTTAGTAAATACGTATTAAGTTTTTTTTTGTAGCTATATATAAGGTTAGATTGAAAAGTTTCCGAAATCGCCGCTAGGGGACTGTTGCGAATTGCCGAAATAGCTCGTGGGACTGCGGGCAAAAAGAGAAGAAGAAAGAAGTCGAGAACGAAGTGGATTGATGCGCGAGGACCTCGGAAAAGCTTCCCCTGCACAGTTGCCTGTACATATGTAAATATCCCATCAGTAAATGAGTGTATTTCTTTTCGATTTAACAACCTCGAACGAATTATTCCGCCTGGAAGTATAACATGGTGCCGAAACCCGGGACTGAGGATCGAACAGCGTAAGCGGAACTCCGAACGTTGCCGACCGACTACACTCTACTGCTGTGGGATCTTGGACAGATACATATGGAACGCCTGAAATCGAAGCGCACCGTCCGACGTTCGCAAAACACCCGGCTCATCAACGAAGCTACTGCAGTTCTTGAAACTGCAGACCTGGCTACTCTGACATCGCTGCTCGAACGACTGACTACGAGCAACAACGAGCTCCGTCAAATTAATAACGAGACCGAAGACCACATCAGCGATGGAGACCTCGTAGCAGAATACACTGCAGTAGTCGAGTACGATGACGAAGCTACGAGAATGATTGCCGTGCTGGGTAGTAGGGCAGCTACCCTCCGGGAGAAGGAAAGACAACCGCCGCCTCCGCCATCGGTGTCGACGCAGTCAGCAACAGCGACCGGAGAAACAGCACAAGCTAATAGAGCCGCGGGAGTCAAGCTTCCCAAGCTACGTCTCCAGACGTTCAATGGCGACATTGGTGGATGGCAGAGCTTCTGGGAGCAGTTCTCTAGTGCAATCCATGATAACGAGAGCGTCCCGCGCTGCCAGAAGTTTCACTATCTGCGGACTCTGGTCACCGGACCAGCAGCTGCAGCGATCGCAGGGCTACAAGCCACTGACGCCTGCTACGATGACGCCATAGAGATTCTTTCCGGTCGATTCGGAGACAGACGACGGATCGAACAAGATCATCTGGCAAAACTGCGGACCTTGCCCTCCGTCAGTTCATCGAACGACACCAGAGGTCTACGACGAATGTACGACCACCTACAGATAAACATCCGCGGACTCAAGGCTCTCGGGGTTGGGTCAGACACGTATTCCACGATGATGGCTGACATTATACTGAGAGCACTACCGAAAGACCTAGTCGTCAATTACTACCGACGAACTAGCTCCACATACCCAACAACGTCGACTGAAGCCGTCCAGCAGAGACATGAAGCAGCACATGCTTCAAGCCACAGCTCCGCTAGCTCGGCCAGCACCATCCCAACAACTCCGCTTGTTGATGGGGAACTTTCACGGATCCTGAGCTTCCTTCGGGCCGAGGTGGAAAATAGAGAAAGAGCCGGGTTAACTGAGACGACAAGCCTAGCGTCAAGACAGAATCAGAAAGATCAAGCACGGCGATCCAGAAAGCCAACAGCTGCAGTGCTGCAGACAAACACGGAACCTGGTTGCGTCTTCTGCAAATCAACGAAGCACTCAACGGAGACCTGCGTTTTACCACTTGAGCAAAAGAAAACGCGACTATCCGGTGACATGCGATGTTTTCGATGCACTAAGAAGGGACATCGAGCAAAGGACTGTCGTGGAAAGGTCTCATGTTCTTCTTGCTCCGGAAGACATGTCACGTCAATGTGTGACCCCAACTGGAAACCGCGCTCAAAAGGTACTGGTGAAGAGGCCGTGATTACAAGCGTGCAGAACACCAGCGCCAAAAAGGTAGATATTTGCCTGGACAACGAAGTTCTTCTCCAAACATTCCGTGCATGGGCTGTTACAGACGACGATAGCTGCTATTTCCGTGCCATCATCGACGGAGGGAGCCAGCGGACATTCATTCGCAAGGACATGTCCCGCAAACTTAATCTCAAGGTGCTGAAGCAGACAAGTCTTCGGTTGAATACGTTTGGGAACCCAAATGCCCTAGCTCAACAACTGCGAATCGTACAAGTACGACTACGTAGTCAGTATGGTAAGACTGAGTGTCTCCTTGAGGCGGTAGAAATACCGTTCATCTGCAAGGACATTACGCAAGTGCCAACAGACTACGAATTTCTTCGTAGTGTCGAGGAGAAAAAGGGCACATCGCGGACGAACTATTGTTCCCAGGCATGCCGGCTGTACCTGGCATAAGCATGCTTATCGGATCTGATCAGCTATGGAAGATCACGAAAGATCAAGTACAACGGTGCTGTAACAACGAAAAGATGACAGCTACCAAAACCATCTTTGGCTGGACTTTTCATGGTCCTATATCACTCCAAAGTTCCTTGACCTGCAGTGCCACCACAACGACCTGCGTTCTGAACATCGAAGCGTTTGAAAACAGCCAAAATGAATCAACGCTGCGCAGTTTTTGGGAACTGGAGAGCATAGGAATAACAGACCAACCTTGTGCCCAAAATGAAGAACACAGTTCAGTGTACAAGGAGTTCTGTCGAACGATCTCGAAGTCAGAAGGACGGTACGAAGTATGCCTGCCTTGGAGGCCAAACACAGGGGAGTTGAAGGACAATCGAGTGACGGCTGTCAAACGACTCGAAGGACTGAAAGAAGACTTTTGCGGAACGAGCTTCTTGCGAAGGACTATGACGCAGTCATCAGAAACTACATCACCGCCGGACACGCGGAGAAGGTACCCACAAGATCATCAGATACCGAGTCTCCATGTAAGCGTTTATACTACATGCCTCACCAAGCAGTGGTTCGAAGCGAATCGGAGACCACAAAACTACGTGTAGTCTTTGACGCGTCTTCGCATGAGCCAGGGGTTACTTCCCTTAACGAACACCTTGAGAAAGGACCGAAGATGAACGCTGATCTTGTCAAGATCTTGATACGCTTCCGTATGCATCCAATCGCCGTTACAGCGGATATAGAGAAGGCGTTTTTGCAGATCAGTGTACGACCTGAAGACAGAGATGCACTACGCTTTCTTTGGTTCGAGAACGAGGTGAGCTCATTGAAAACAGCTCAGAAAATCGAAGAATGGAGAATGACGCGCGTTCCTTTCGGAACATCCGCTAGCCCATTCCTTCTGACTGCGACGCTGGTCCATCACCTGCTAAACGTGAAGGAAGAGTGGAAGAGCACAGCTCAGCTCCTCCAAGAATCATTCTACGTCGATGATTTGCTGGTCGGGGCCCAGTCTACCGAAGAGGCAGCTAGCATACATGACCAAGCAAAACTAATTTTGGAGGATGCAGGAATGACGCTCCGGAAGTGGTCGACCAATTCAAGAGAATTGCAAGAACTGTTTGATGAAGGTTCAGATACACTGTTCGCCGAACCTAAGACGGTTCTTGGGCTGCGATGGAGACGCGAGAATGATCAGCTGATGATTCCCGTCACTAACATCTTGAACTTCGTCACGTCGAACGAGAAAACCAAACGTCACGTACTGCAAGCAGCAGCCAGAGTGTTCGACCCGTTGGGGATGATCGCTCCATACGTAATGAGAGTGAAGATACTATTCCAACGCATTTGGGAAAGGGGCCTGGACTGGGACGATAATCTACCAGACGATTTAGAGTCACAATGGCAAGGTTGGTGCTCTGAACTACAGCGTATACAAGACGTAGTGACAGGTCGCTGTATTATAAAGGCTCCAAGCAAATGCATTCACTCACTACAGCTACACATCTTTTGTGACGCAAGCCCGCTGGCTTACGGAACTTGTGCTTACTTGAGAGTCAAGGACAGAGATGGGAAAGTAGATGCAAATCTGGTACTCTCAAAGTCACGTGTAGCACCGATAAAACGGCTCACACTTCCTCGACTTGAACTGATGGCGGCAGTGGTCGGGAGACGAATGGGGCATTACCTCGAAGACATCCTGAGCTGTCAGGACACGTTATACTGGACAGATAGTACTATCGTTCTCCATTGGATCAAGGGGAATGCAAACAAATGGAAACCCTTTGTTGCAAACAGGGTGGCTGAGATCCAAGCTAAAGGGACACCTTCAAGCTGGAAACACTGCCCTGGAGTGGATAATCCAGCGGATTTATTAACACGGGGAATAACCGCAGAAGACTTGTTGACCAGTCAAGTATGGTGGAAAGGCCCGACATGGCTTTCAATGAATGAAAACACTTGGCCAGGTGTGCCTACCACTGAGACTGTCCCGGATGCGGCTATTGAAGACGAAAGGCGACATGTGCATCATGCGCTCCAAACGACTACAGAACGGGAGCCGCCCCTCCTGGAGTTAAAAGACTACAGCAAGCTTGAACGCATTCTTCGCATCACTGCCTGGGTGATGAGGTTCGCCAAGAATTGTGGGAAACAGAACCAACATCACGGCCCTTTGAAAACGGAGGAGCTCGAGCGAGCAGAGGCTTATTGGATCTCCCGAACCCAAATGGAGGCCTACTCACAAGAAATGAAAGACATTGCTGACAACAAAGGGAGCAATGAAAAATCTACTATACACTCACTAAGCCCCTTCGTTGACTCAACCGGACTTTTGAGGGTTGGTGGACGACTCCAGAACGCTAACGAAACGGTTAGAGTGAAACACCCACTCCTACTTCCTCCTGAGCATCCTTTTACAGAGCTGATTGTGCACGACTGTCATCTACGAACTCTCCACGGAGGTATCCAGGACACCACAGCACAACTGCGAGAGCGATTTTGGGTGCCGAGAGGACGACAGATCGCAAAGAAGATAATACACAGGTGTAATGGCTGCGCTAGACTGAGAGCAAAGAGGGCCACTGCTCCCACAGCACCACTTCCACAGGAGCGAGTGAGTGAAGCCGCTCCATTTGAAGTGGTTGGGATAGATTTTGCCGGACCGCTGTTTGTGAAGTCCCAGCCGTCCGACGAGAAGGCTTACATCGCACTGTTCACCTGTGCGGTTACGAGAGCAGTTCACCTTGAACTTGTCTCAAATCTATCGGCTGCGGCTTTCATCATGGCATTTCAACGATTTACATCACGACGGGCACTGCCCAGGATTGTTTACACAGACAATGCCCTAACGTTCAAGAAAGCATCGAAAGATCTCTGCAAGTTATGGAATGCTATCCGAGACAAAAGTGTCCAGGAGCATTACTCGGAACATAGGATAACATGGAAATTTATCGTGGAACGAGCGGCATGGTGGGGAGGATTTTGGGAGCGGATGGTGCGAACGGTGAAGACCTGCCTCCGGAAAGTTTTGGGAAAAGATCGCTACAACTTCGAGAAACTCACTACTATTCTCCATGAAGTGGAAGCCATTGTCAACTCTAGACCACTGACGTTTCTGCATGCCTCTTCAGGTGAGCAGGAAGTGCTAACTCCCGCTCACTTTCTGACCGGAAAGCGCCTGACGTCGCTTCCAACATCATGCGAAGCAGACACAGGAATCGACGCCAGCAACGACCTCACTCGTCTTTGGAAGCACCATCAAAGGCAGCTAGATCACTTCTGGACAAGATGGCGCCGCGAGTATCTTCTTCAATTGCGGTCCGCACACGAGTCGCCTAACCGTCAGTTGAGTAGACTGCAGGCTGGAGACCTAGTGCTCATAGAAGAGGAAAAGACACCACGACATTTGTGGCGCACAGGACGTGTCCAAGAGCTTTTTCACGGGAAGGACGGAGTCGTACGTTCATGCTCCGTTGCCTTGCCGGGTGCACAAGTGCTGAAGCGACCTGTGCAACTGGTATACCCCTTAGAACTTGTAAAATGAATGAGCGTTTATTGGTGCGCTCATTTCGGGGGAGCGTGTTGCGAATTGCCGAAATAGCTCGTGGGACTGCGGGCAAAAAGAGAAGAAGAAAGAAGTCGAGAACGAAGTGGATTGATGCGCGAGGACCTCGGAAAAGCTTCCCCTGCACAGTTGCCTGTACATATGTAAATATCCCATCAGTAAATGAGTGTATTTCTTTTCGATTTAACAACCTCGAACGAATTATTCCGCCTGGAAGTATAACAGGGACTTTTTCAGACAAAATATTTTTATGTGGCAGCGTTGTCAACCCTTTTGTATGAAATGACAACATATGTCAGCTTGATATCTCAAAAAATATGGCCCTGACAAGCCTACTAGTCGAGCAACCATGAACATTTTAAATTATGAATAAAAAATACTATGAGTAGTCACTCAAATTTTTTTTTTAGATAAAAAAAAATTGCGACGCCAGTTATTTTTAGGTTGAACTCCGTTCTTGGGAACTCGTCACCTTTGTTTTCCACCATAAGTTTTCGGGTTTCCGAACTCAAGCGTGGTCGTACGGATTCAAGTTATGAACCACTCGCAGGACATGCAAAAACAGGTACCACAGCAGAAATTGCGGACGAAATCCATGACCTTGGCCGTTGAAAACTGACGCATAAAGGCGCGTGAAATTGAAAATATAGTGAGCATCTCTTCTAAACGAGTTCTCTATATTAAAAAAAAATTGGGATTAAAAAAAAAATTTACAAGATGGGTGCCACATTTGCTCAATCCGGAGCAAAAACGAATTCGAGCCCAAACGTCAGCCGAGGGTTTGCGCGTGTTTCAGGCAAATCCAACCGATGTCAAGCAACAATTATTAACTATGGGCAAGATCTTGATCCACCTTTACACACCAGAAACAAAAAGTCAATCGAAACAATGAACTGGGACCGGTGAATCGGCTCCGAAGAAGGCAGAGACCATTCAGTCGGGTGGCAAGGTGGTGGCATCAGTTTTTTGAGACGCCAAAGATATTTCGCTCATTGATTATCTTCAAAAGAAAAATCAAATGTCATAGGCCAATACTTCATAACCATTCTGGACAACCTGAAACAAGCAATTTAAGAAAAGTGCCCGGGAATGGTTAAGAAACAGCGTCTCTTTCAACACGAGAATGCACCCGCTCTCTCAAGTGCAGTCGCTCAGCACAAACTGAGAAAACGTAAGTTAAAAATCTTTCAGCATCCTCTGTATTCACCCGATTTGGTTCCATCGGACTTGCACATATTCCCGAAGCCCAGAATCTTCTTGGCTGGATATAAATTTATGTCGAATTAAAAGGAAAAGGCTGTGAAAAGTTATTTCGGGGATCTCGAAAAAATATACTCTTCCGTGAGAAGATAGAAAAGCTAGATAAAAGTTGGACCAAGCTTGTCGAGATTTGGGGGGGAGGGGGGGGGGTTGTGTAAAAGAAGAAGTATAACTTGAATCAGATTTATATTGTTTTTTTTTTCATTCCCGAAACGTTTTAATCGAACCTCTAAAACAATATTGGAGATTTTGAGCCCAAGTGCGACCGATCACCCCATTATTGTTTGATGGGATATACGTATGAGATACATACGAGTTATATATTATGCTATTAAAAAAAAGGGACACAACCTAACTTTCTCCAGAAATCCTTAAACGAACCTTTACTTTGCGAGTGTCTATGGCAATGGCACAAAGTCAAAATCATTAAGTACACACATCCTTACAAACTGAGGTAGGCATCGTCCTCAGAAAACTTAATTACCTACAACTAGCGTCATGCACACAGTCATTTGTTTGCACAAAAAAAATAATACATTACTCAACATTGTCATCATCACTGAACGGAAAGCAACGGGGAATTGTAACAGCCTGTAAAAGTTTCAACACGCTCCCTGACGTGCATGCCAGGAGAGGACGTTTTTGCATCTTCTATATACTGTATAAGCCAAGGTCCCGGTATTTTACTCACTATATCTAGTTGCACTTTAATGTTAGGGACCAACAGCATCTGAAAAAAAAAACAATTGGCTACGCATTTGTTTCGCAGTCTCGGTCTAATTTCCACAAGTCCAGTTAAACGTCACGATTTCCTTAGATAACGGAACTGTCGCGCGAACTACATGTTGAGTACGAGGTGGTGAATGAATGTTTCGTCTTTTGGAAGGGTGACCTCTGACCGAGTGTGCTGGTGCACCACCCCGCAGCTTTGGCACGTTTGTGGGCTGTGCAATCCTCATTGTGTAATTCTCGTTAAAAATTAAAAAAAAAGTTAGCCGTTGTATTTATCTGACCGGATTTTACCCGTATAGCGCAGAAACAAGTCGCCTCATTTGATGGAGCACCTAAATTCACGTTGCATAAATAACACGATGATAAACTTTTTGAATGTGCTGTTCCATCGTCTCTCAAGATAGCTGAGCAAATTCCCATCGAAGATTTTGTTACGATAAGCCCGGGAAGCACCGAACGTGTCGTGGGTGCATTATGCGTCCGTGAGGATTTGTTAAATGCTTGGTTACTGGGAGCATTAAATGTTTTCGGAGGCGTTTCACGGGTGCGACACACTCACGTTCTAGCCGAGTTTATCAGAATGATCGTGACAAGTTTGTTTACATTCGTTTAGGAGTGGGGCCAGCTGCTCGCGCCAGCGGTTGCACGCTACCGCAGGCTCCTGTGACTTATACCGTATACGTAGCCGAACTAGGGGGCGCTAGTGTCTCTCTCCCTCAAGGAGGTAATAAGCAAGGCACCTCCTTCCTTACCCGATCGAGGGTGTAAAAGTTGGTGGTTCCACCCTTTTGGGAACCTTTTTCTTTAAGAGTGTGCTTGAACACCCATTAGCTTCCTCTTCGTGGCTGCAAGCAAAGGCGTCGCGGGCTGCGGATCGCACTGTCCGAGGTTCAATTTCCACGGCGCCGCTTAGAAAATATCGCGAATTATGTTTTAGTATAATTAGGTATGACTAAGATAGCCTTTTTACGTTCGTTGTATGTTTACGCATTGCCTACTATGGGCCATGTACGCTCTATGTTTCCCTAGTTTGCCTGTAACAATTTGACGTTACGCTCCAGCGCAACGCCTTTCGTGCAAAAATCTAGCCACTGAACGCTTTATGTGTTCGGAAAAAAAAAGGTATGGGCACAAGTTTTTGTGACCAAAAGGCCTTCCAGTCCGTGCGTCTTGAGATTTCGTTGCCGTCGAAACCACTTGCCGTAGTTCTGAGATTTAACAAACACCAAGCTCAAAGCCAATAAAGAGTCGTGAATAGACCCTTTTTTTTTTCGTTACGGCCGCCATGTTGAATTTTGACGTAGCTGAGTTGGGACGAAATAGCAATCCATCATTGCGATTGAAGGCGAAATTCCAGGGGTTTGGGCCAATGGTTCGACTTTTTCTAGGATATACTTTTTATTGTAGTGCCTAAACCTATTTATTTTATTTTTGTCGCCCAGCCGACACGCTGTTTCGCATCAAGCAATCGACAGCGACACGCCTTACCGGAAGTAAAAACGTGATTCATGAAACCGCTCTTTATACATAACTAAGCGTAAATAAGAAAAAATTGTTACAGAAAATGCTGTGCAGATTGTCGTTGAAAGGCATATTCTGCGTCGTCTTCTATGGCGTAAAAGTTGCTTTATGAAACAGCTTACGAACTACTCCCAGGAATTGTTTTCGTCGACATCCACGAAGATTGTTTATTACGTTAAAACAAGTTCACACAATTCTGTTATGTTACTGTCTACTTTCCCCGGACGAGCCTCCTGTGACCAACCAACAATTTTTGTTGTTGCAGTTCGAATGTTTGTCTCTTACTAAATTTATATAATATGTATTTAAACATTATAAGACGATTGGTAACTGTGTCTGCCATCCAGAATCAAATATATCGTATCACATTCGTTGAGCGGATTACCCGCTGCATGCATAACTAAAGTAGATATATATAACAGATGCGTGTCGCCTGCTCCCGTGTGTACAAAGTGAGCAAGGGACGGAAAAGTGCCAAGGGTTCGCTCAGAAATGATTAAAAATGAATGTACCAGCATAAGTCGTTCTCCTTTCGCGTCTTTTTATCCTCAGGCTTATGCGACCCGTACGTATTCCATTATCTCGTCGCCTGCACAGTTTACTAAACGAGCTATTAGACGGGTTTTTGACGGGGTCAGCGAGTACATTTAGCCCCGCAGGGGAGCCACGAAGCGGGGTTCCTTTGAATCTGCCCGAGACAGTTAAGATGACTCGAGGGTGACCCAGATCGCACCGGGTCACGTGATCGTACCAGCGGAAAAGAAAGATGGCGGGCGACACCATTAGGGTTGCCGACCCAAAGTAGGTGGGGGAGGGAGGGGGGGAAGAGAAACTGGGGGAAAAAGCCAAGAACAGTAGGGGGAGAAGAGGGAGTGATACGAAGAGGTTGAGGAAAGGAAGCGAAGGAAAAGAAAGCGCAATAAAGTAAGGAATGAACGATAAGAGGAAGAGTTAGAGGGGGAGGGAAGGGAAAGGGAGGAAAGGGAAGAAAGAGAAGACGTGCGCCTGACGGCTTTGAGCCTCCTCTTGAAAAGGAACAGGCCAACGACGCTTGTCCGGGGGGACAAGGCGGACGAAAGCCGTTCATCGCGTGTCGTCTTTCCCCATTTTCGTTCCGTCAGCTCCCGGCGACGACGACCATGGCAAAGCGGGAAGCAAACTTCCCCTGCCTGCAGCTCTTATACTGTCAGCTCCGTTTATGTGGGCTTCGCTCTCCGCCGCGCGTAATGGGCGGCAGACAACTGTTCCGTTTGTCACTTGGGCATCCGCGTTGCGTGCAGTGTTACGACAAACAGCGCTGAGAGAAGACGGACAAAGACAGCACTTTGTTCGCGTCAATTGTGCGAGCGTATAGTCGAGTCGAAGGCAGTTAGGCCGAGGTGGCTGTTGTATACCTGCACGTTCGGTGGAAATGGCTTCGATTGAACTCTGGACGGGGAGGGCGGCAATCTGATTGCAGTCCCATTCTGAAATTTAACCGTTTAAAGCGGATAAAAAAAATTATTTCTTATATTTATTTGGGAAAGTGTGACTGGTAACGTTGTTTTCGTCAAAGAAGATGACTTTTTTTCTCCCATAAAAGCAAACACGCCGGCATCTGCTTTTGTAGAGTTTGCCAGGGGGTGGGATATTCTGAAGCAAGAAATATAGTAATCCGTTAAGATAAAGAGGTGGGATTTGTATTTAAAAATAATAGTAATCATGAGTATTCTAGTATAAACTAGATAGTTACGTTACTACTGTCGATTCAGTGTAAAAAATGGAGATTTGTGAATGTTCCAGTAGGAAGATGAAACGTTCTGTTGTCTGTGTCAAAATGATATTGTGGCCATTTTGAATTTCACTTTGGTGTCATAGCTAAATGGGATGGGCAGTCTTCATAGCGTAACTTGATAGGTAATCCTCGGATTTTAAGAAGCTGATATTGTTCATTCGTAACCACGTCGTACAGAAATATTATACTGTGACGTACGGAAGCTGGCGGCTTCAAAGCCGGCATATAGTCGATATGTCTATTTTCCCTTTACCCTTTTTTCCCCCAAAAACATTTATCAATAAGCCAATTAATTTTTGTATGTTTAGCCCCCTCAACTTTGTTCGCGTTCCAAAAAACCAACAAATAAAACCTGATTCCTTTTTACAAAAAGGTGTAAAAAGGGGAAAGAAAACTATTTTCTTATTTTGCCCAGAATGTTGTCTTCGTGGTTTAGGACTAACGGCAAAGGAGCTGCCACCGAAACTCAAGCGTACCTTGTTAGCGCAGCCTGTTCCGAGTGAAGATGTTACTCTAAGCGAGGGTGATTTTATCCGACGTGACAGTACAGAAAACACACTATCAAGAGAAACAGCGAAGCGACGGATGAAAGATGGGGAAAGCCCGGAAAGAGGAAAAAAAAAGGGATTTCGCTTTTCCCGTCGTAATCACCGGCCAATAGGGGCCTTCGGAGTCTGGAGTGTAGTTTGCTTGCTCCGATGATGAAAAAGAGGACACGGGGGATTGAGCCCTCGCTTCCTCGCCGCCAGTGCTCATTCCTTTGCATCCTTTGAGTTGGAACTCCGAAGTGGCGTCCAAGTACTGCTACGGCTCTATACCTAGATGTAAACAGTCAGTCTTGAATCGGTACTTTTTTTTCTCGACGCATTAACGTTTTAATTTGCCACGAGTGTATACCCAATCGACGCTGTGCCTTCTTGACGCGTTGACGAATGCGGAACGCGGCTGGGACTTCCCGTTTTTTAGTTTTTACATGTTTCGCACATATATTCGACGAGTCCAGCCCTCCGTTCGCCCTCTGGCGGGTGACCGAAGAACCGGAGAAGAGGGGATGGCGGCGGAAACGGTGGCAGGGAGTGTCGGCCGAAGTGCCGCTGTCACCGCATGGTTTTGGTTGCCGAATTCGTGCATCGTGCAGCTTAAAGGAAAAGCCGTGTGCGTTAAAAAAAATGAATTATTGTGTTCCGCTTCGTAGCAGCGTAGTACGAAGGGATGCATAATTTAATTGGCGGCATTTCGTAGATCGCATACTCTGTGGGTTTGCGGGTCCTGCTTTCGCCAGCTCAAATTGTACTCAACGTGACGGCAAAAACTCCCGCGAGTAGTGCAAAGCCCTTGCATATACCATCTACAGCCCTTGCATACGAGCTTCATAAGCATTCATTTGGCACTATGAGATTGCTTGTAATCAGTTGGGAATAAAGTCTATAGTCCAAAGGGTGGGTCCGTGCATTCCGCGGACATCACTTTTTTATTGCTCCCAGTAGAAAATTTCACTTTGAAAAACATGGTGAGGACCAAAATTGTAAAAACAATAACTTCGCGAGTAAAAAATATATTTTGACCGAATATTTGGGTTACAATTTCAGTGATGTTTGTTGGTGTGCTTAGCCGATTTTCAGGTAAATCGGGGACTGTGAAGAAAACGCGTGGCGTATAGACACTCGATAGCAATTCCTGGAATGGAGATACCGGCTCTAACCCAGGGTTTAAATCCCTGGCGCCTTCCAGAATCCTCCATGGTCGCAGATGTTTTTCCGACGACATCCAACCACCGTCTGGTGGGCAAGCGGCGGCGCGTGAGTGATTGCGTAATCACCAGCCAATAGACGTTGAGTGAGCGTTGCCTCGCGCATGACGTCATACCTGAACGAGCCAATCAGTGTCGAGCTATAGGGGTCTGTGACGTCGCTACCTGGCTCAGCCAATCAGCATCGAGTTAATCGGCGGCTTCACATTTCGGCTTCACAAATCTCTAGACTTCCCCTGACGAGACAAAGCTCGTTTCACATGATTATATTTTCAAATTTTTGCATGTCATGGAGGAAGAAATAAGACGGCAACGTGCCTCTAGCCAGCTTTTGAGAAAAAAAACGTAAGTTTTAGAAACTTAAAACTTTGCTCTTTACCGTGCAACATTTCACTTCTTTCTCGGAGCCAGACGCTTTACAACAGTGTCGCCACTCCGGATATCGATATCTGTGCATTAGCATCTGAGTTCCGCCGCCTGTTCACTAATTCGACTTTTACTAATTATATGTTTGCACTTTGTACCATGTTAGCATTAGCGTGTCTTTAGTGTGATTCTTTATATATCTGTTTCTTATGCTGTTCTTGTGGAAGTGCACCACTCTAAAGACCATTGTGGTTGTTTTGGGGCACCTAAAATAAAGATTAGTTAACATCATTATTATCAACAGCCGGGTATAAATAGACATGGATATAAGTAAAATTTTAATTATACTTACGTTGCGCAGTTATAACTACTTAAAAGAATAAAATCAACCTGCAACACGTCTTACATTACAGTCGAAAAGTAGTGGAGTGGGAGGTCATCTCTCTTTTCATATCCCGCAGCAGTGACGCCACCACGCGGAATATCCGTCCCCAATTTCCGAGAAAGTGTTAGTGCAGTTACAACACGTCCCTCTGAAGAATCCGGATACGCGACCAACTGCCCAACCAAGAACGCCTTTATGACAGCCGTCGAGGCAAGCGCATTTACGATTCGTTTAACGGCGGCAGCGGTATGCAGCGCCGCCCCGCACTCCGGGCGGCGGGCTCTAAAACTACCGCGCTTCGCATTCCGCACGTCCAATGAAGCGGGGCTGGAAAGGCGCCTTATGCCGGGTCCTGATGACTCGCGGTAAACGCATTTCCGCGTGTGCGTGGGCTTGACACAGCCTCTTCTAGCGGTGATTAAAGCTTCCCCCACGACACCGTATAGCAGACGTTAATGATTTCGAGCGATCTTAATTATTCGACGATTGCCACGTGGCGGCGCCCGGATTTAGGCGGTCATAACGGAGACCTGAATGCGCCACGAGGGGCGCTTAATAACGCTCGCGTTGCGTGGGTTGAATGATGCCGCTTATAGTGGGCCCCACTCTCCGCTTTAAGTGACAACCGTGATGGCTTGGCCGAAATACGGAGGGTGGTAGGAGATACGTTGGAAAAGAGGCGCGAGTTCGGCAAGCAGATACATCACGTAGCACAGTGGAGCGAGCTGTGATATAATCCAAGAAGGAATCTGATCAACTTTTCCTTTATACCTGTATACTCAATGACTCAGCGTAAAGTTAATATTTATAATAGTACGTTAGCTTTGCAATTTACAGATTGATAATCAACCGGTATCGTCAGGCTTGTCGATAAAAAAAAGTATACATTACGAATATCCTGATTTTACGGCTCTTCTACGATGGTTCGATGGCGTGTCCGGGATAGGGTACGTTTTCTTTCGTCGTCCTCGGTGAAAATATGAAACGTATGTTAATCTTTCGAATTACGTGAGGTGACATGAGAAGAACAGCTTATTTCGAGGTGCGCTGGGTGTTTGCTTCGGAGCATTTTTTGAGCTCAAGAGTCCACTAAACTTGGCGGGCGATATCTCGTCCGCCGTATTTAGCGACTGCATGGCTGTTTTGTGTGAGGCTGTTTCGTCATGCTAGGCTCATCTCATAAAATACAGGCCTGTAACGCCTTCCGTGTTCATAGCGAAAGACGTTTGCAGAGGCCTCGTCATGCTTTGCAGCGCCTCCTATCCGCATAAATTGTCAAAAAACAACAACAACAACAAAAGATACTCGCTTTGCAGGCGGCCTATAGCCCGAATTTACAAAGAACTACGTCACAACAATCGACCAGGTTTGCCACTAAATTATCCTACAGCTCCCAATTCCAATGTGCGCCGATGCCTCCGACTCCTCATAGAACGCAGCGCATGAACTGACTGTGACTCAAAGCAAAACCTCGCTCTACGTGCGCAGGCCTGATGACAGTGCTGATGTCAGGTCGCGTTAACATGAAACCCGTTAATATATGAATATCCCTCTATAGAGACTCAAAGTTTGGGGACAAACTTACGGGAAATTTTTGAGCAGGGCGGAGGTGTCCATATGGACGAGACATAAATGTACCGACAACCTCGATATTCCACCAGGAGTGGGATTTGGTTCTATGTGGCATTAAATGAAGTCAAGTGCACGCGATCCGTGTGCACTCAAGTCTCGGTCTTGTTTGCTCTGTGATCTCTGTTGGTGTTGCAAAACGGATGGCGTGCGGAAGTGAAGTATGTTGCCAGATGTACTGCGTTCACCCCTGAGGTGACAGTATACGCTGGGAGCTACGTTCTCACCGGACCAATCGAACGCATCCCTTTCATCATGTGACCCCGCTCTTTCGGTGTGGGTAAGGGCGAGAGTGTCCTCACGTGGCAGAAGACAGACGTGTGTCTGGTTCAGCGAGCACGTCGCTTCCACCGCACTGTCAGCTTAGGGCTGAACAAACAATATTGCCCCGTACTTTTTTGTTTAATTTTTTTTTATGAACGTAGCGTGATTGAATTACGTGTGACGTGAGCTTAAACCTAAGGTAATTTTTCGAAAGGGTTGCGATGCTGCTTGTGAACACTTACCCTGACTTAAAACTACGAATAGGATATTACGGTTCTCGATTTTTCGAATTCTAACCCGAATATGAGCGGATTATTCAAACGTCTAGAGATAGTGTCTAAATACTTCTGACAATATAAGTCTTTAATTCTGTTTTGAACGTAGAAATTTCTGGGAAAAAAAAAAAACGTAGTTTTTCATAAACATAACTCGAAACCTTTTAGTGATTGTGTCATTTTTACCTGCAGTCTCGGGGTTTGTGTCATGTTCAACCTAGTTCATTTGGACAAAAGAAAACAAAAGGGAAACCGAAAGGCGCATAATAGGTACGTGAATCAAATGTATGAATGATAAAATTGTAAAGAATAAAATATTACTCTTCTTTACAACTCTCTCAGAAAGAGAGCCTTAGAATATGTCTTGATATTATTTTACTCTAACAATTTAATGTTGATCCAACAAGAAAATTATAGTTTCGCGATTTGTGTCGATAAAACACCATCTGGAAAATTGACTACCCTCCAGAGAATATTAAATTGCTTCATATTTCTATTTAAAGACAAATGTGTACCATTCCAAATATCTGGGAAATTAGAATTAAAAAAAATGCCCATGTTTAGAGTTTTCTTTTATTTGACCACGATAGAAATAAACGGCATACAAAAGCGCCTCAGTAGATGAATTGCATGCGTGATGAATTTCGGTAAACAAAAATAGGATACATTTGTGAATGCGTGCTAAAATGTAATACTTAAAATTAGTTCACATCGGTGCGTACTTACGTACTCTTTATTGTAACCGAATTACGATTAATAGCGACGGTAATGGGAACTGGTATTGCACGTTTAACGTAGCTCAAACGTCTGCAGCACGCATTTTTCGAATGTGATAAAACAGCATTGTTTGCTACAGTGTTGAGTAAATTTAACGTCTACAAAGTGATTGAAGTAAAGTACTAGGTAAAGGAGAGCTTATGTACTTCAAGTAAAGAAGTAAGTACATTGGGTGAATGTACTTGCAGTAAAGTACTACAAATACAATATAATTTTATAGTAAAGTACAAGTACAAGTAACTGAATCATGAAAAAGTACAAAGTACTTTTTCATAAAGCCCTTTCCCCTATAGTTCTTTTTTTTTTGCGCCATAGCGTTAAGGAGTTTGTGCCGCAGAAAATCGGTTGCGTGGCACAAAAACCGGCGTCGGCGGCAAGCCGCAAAGATCCCGATTGGTCGATAGTGTAATGACGTCACAGCCACTTGACGTCGCGCGGGAATTTCAAACGACCCACTACGCTCACGTGAAACACGACGTCACGCGTGGAATGAAAGTGATGAAAAAACGTGGCATGTAATGCGAATTAAAGGTCGCCGCATCTCTCAAATGATTTACTCTGTAAAGTAATTAATCGGCCTGAAAGAAAAATTCAAACATTTTTAGGCAGGATTCGAACCCACGACCCTTCGGTTGCGAGCCAGACACGAACTAGGCCACGCAAGGCACGCTTGGGAACGAGCGGGAGTTTATATGTATAGTTATTTTTGGAAATGGCAACGAATATTGAATAAGTCGAGTGGATTCAGAGTTCACAAAATATCATTTTGTGATACATATTTCATACGAACAATTTTGAAGAATGTACTTTGAAGACGGGAGGTGTACTTTCTTTGGAAAGTACCAGAAAACAAAATACTTTGGGTACAAGTATTCGAAACCTCCTTAAGGTAGTACTTTAGGTACAATGTACTCAAAGTACTACCCAACACTGGTTTGCTATCCTTGTACTGAGAAGCCGACTAATATCTTGTCTCAGGAATATAAAATAGGTCTGAAATGTTTACTTTTTAAATCTACATTATCTCGGGCACCATGTTTACATTGACTTGTCCGCAGTAAACCGGAAAATGGTTCACGTAAAAAAAAATGGTTGGTTTTGTTTGACACTTATAGACGCAGCTTTGTGCCATCTTCGGACGGTAACCTCTTTTTCTCAAGCGGTTTCGTTTTCGCGTTTACACATTTGTTTAACGAATCATACTGAGATTTCGAAACATGAGTAGGCTTACACGTGAAACAAACAAAAACAAAAGATATTAAGAAAATACCATTAACGGGTCCCCAACTCCGTACACAGCACCCTTCTGACGTCAAATGTCACATGCGAGAGAAATTCCACGTCTCACAAGAAACCCTGTGCGGGTTCTTCAAAACGGTGTTTACTCCGCAGGGTTGTGTAAACACGTCAATCTTAATAAAAAAAAAAATCATGCCCTACTTTGTCGCTCGAAAAGGCTGTCTCCTATCAGTGTCAACATACTCTGGTGACTTAAGCAAATACGTCCTCGGCAAACTTAAAAAAAAAAATCACATTAATTTTTTGTTTGACTGGAGCTCGACTGAACGCATTTTCAGCATGACTGCTCATTCTCCCAGGCTGACGCGAGACCGCTGCGCCTTTCAACAGATCTCAAGTGAAGCATGGGTAGCCGAAGTTTCGCATAGGCCGAAAACAATTACCTAGTGCAGAGTAAAGTTTCACTTTCTCCACACTTCTCACTGTTAATTAAAAAAGGATATGAGACTCATTTTTTGTACACGAAAGTGTTCCCGATTACGACCCAGAAGCAGAGGAGATAAAATTACCTATATAAAATACATAAAATAGCTTACTAATTCCGTCAATAAAAATTATAATAAAGTCATTAAATGACACTGCAAACGATCGAAAAACTTAATGTAGTCACATTGAAATTGAAATTAAGCGCAGAAAATTGTTATATTACTTTACAATTACCTCGCCCTTTCTTGATGCAATAGCGGAGAACTGCTTATATTTACAGCCTGTTACACAGCGTACAATGGCTGATCTCTTGTCGCAGTTTGGTTCAGGGATGGGTGTGTAGAGCTTGCCTCATTTTTTTGCGTGGCTTTTTTTTTTGAAAGATTTGTAGATAATTAATTTGGAATGCCTCTTATGATCTTGGCATGCTGACCTTGAGTCATAATTCACGCGCGTGTCTCTTCCTTAAAATCTCGCTTCAAGTGCGATTTTTTCCCCGCCATTTCTCTCACAGATTGTTTCCTTTTTTAGTAGTGTTTACTTAATCCCCTGAAGACTGTAGAGCTCCAAAAAACTTATGAAATGATTAAAGTAAATGATCAAACTACTTCTTCCGTAAAGTAGTAAGGTACCTTACTCAATCAAACACCAAGTAACTAAACCAAACCCTTGCAATTTAACTACTAGTGTGACCATTTTCTTCACCGCCTCGAACTACATCATGAAACTAAGGAACTTTCTTGCTTCTGGGGTCAAACCTATTTCAACATGATTACAAATAAGCACAACCTTTTGGCCTTATATCGCCATGTATTATCATACACTGACTCTATAAAAACTGGGTTCTTGTGCTACGAAAATGCACATTTTAAACGACCTTCGACATAACCTTAGCAGGAATAAAAAGTTCTATTTTCGATACCTACACCCTACATTTTGGTTAACTAAGGGGAAAAAAAAAAGAAGAAACACCGGTTCGACTTTATTTTTGTTCGAATTAACCTCCGTGCTGTCACGAGCTGTCACCACCCCCTACCACTCGTCTTTCCTAACCGGCACAACCGTCCACTCTGAGGTCCCTTAGTGAGTCCAGCCCCGTTTTCCCCTACCCACCTCTTCGTTTCCACCTCCTCACAATCAGTTGTATACGCTCCGCAAAGTCCCTAACCCACTCGAGCCTACTTCCCTTTCCTCCTTTTCCTTCCACGAGCGCGGTTGGCCGAAAAGAGGGTCTGGCAACACTCGTCTCCCCTCCATTCGGCCGCCGACATTCCTGACGTCCTTCCTCAAGCACCGGAACCCCCAGGGCCATAGCTTACCGACGAGGAACCGTTCGATGCCGCGTCAGTCAGACCGGTGACTCCGACAAAGGATGACCGGCGGCCGTCCCCAGCGACCGAGGCGGTTCTTTTTCCTCTCGACCGGCCCCGCGCGTGGGACAATCGGGCCGGGATGGCGGCCCGACAACACGAGACACGGTAACACCTAAACACAATTTGGCCAACAAACCGAGTAGTCCGGCCGATCGTTCCGTCCGCCAACAGCGTACAAACAAAGAAGGACGACGGAGCGAGAGGGCCGAGCGTCGACACGCTCGGGAAGAACAAGATTATAAGAGAAGGAAATCGGGACAGAGCTGCTCGCCCATATATCGATTCCGTCTTGACCGCCTTTTCTTCACACTCGCTTTACGCCTTTTTTTTCTCTCCTTCTTTCTTTTTTCCTGGCTATCTTTTCCCCGTCCTCGTGTGCCTCGTGTCACGTCCCGCTGGTTTCTTGCCCCCCCCCCCCCCCCCCTTTTTTTTTTTTTGGTTCTCGTTCTTTTTGGACGTCTCTAGGCGCTCCCAATGAGACGTCTTGGCCACCTGTTGCCGAGTCTCCGGTAGTGTGCCCGCGGATGACACAACTGTTTGCCTTTGCGATTGGATTCTTTTTCTTTTCTTTTTCCCCGTAACCTGACCGAATACCTTAGTCCTAGTCTTTATGAACACGTCGATCGCAAGACCTCCACTGGCCGATAGAGTTCTTCGAAACTTTCGTTTGGGGTTCCCGAATGCCCCACTTTCTGTACTAGAGCCCGCAAAATATACGTGTTTCAAAAGGTTGTTTTCGTTGACACTTGCTTTTTTAGACTATATCCGGGGCGCGGACACTAATCGTAAAAATTGAGATCGTAGATATGGGGTGATTCCAAAAAATCCTGATTCCGCGGCCTTTCGATATTATACCGGGAAAAAAAAATGAAACTGCTCGCTAAATATGGGAGTATAGCCAGCCGGCATCAGCCAGGCGGCGCCAGCAGAGCGAGAGCCCACGATTATACCCTATATCTCGTTGTAAATTGGCAAAGGGTGAACGATAAGCCCCACATTGCGTATCGCGACGGCTTCAATATGTGCTACGTATACGAGCGCAACGCACACATAATGGAGCATGACGCAGCGAAAAGCCTGATACTTCTTCGCAGTAAAAGCGCACTCCGGTGATACGTAGTCACGTTCCGATTGGCCCGCCGGTACCGTAACTTCCGCTGTACTAGCATGTTTTGCGATCACGGCCTCCCGGCCTACCCAGTAGTTCTTGCTTCAGACACTAGGCCACAGCGGCGCCACCGGAGTAACAGCTCACGTTTGAACAATGCAGCCACTACTCCCGGGCATACCGTAATGTTTCTTGCTTCCGTCGGTAGATAGTAGTGCCAGCAGTTGAAACCGGTTTTGAAGATAACCGGTTATCCGGTTATTCGAATTAACGAATTATTCGAAGTTCAAAACCGGATAACCGGATATTCGAATAACCGAATAAGCTTCTCAGTTATCCGGTTCTGTAAATATCCGAATATTCGATTATTCAATATGCAGTATTGGAATCGAGATTGTTCGGTCATTATATATTTAGCCCATTACCTTTACGCCTTGGGGGTTTCTCTGTTGTGTCATCATGTTTTGAAAATCAACGGAAATAAAAGGAGAAAATAAGTGTTGCATTTTGGACAGGCTGGTTGTTCTCATATCAGTAATCAATAGCTTGATCTTGATCTCCGGTGGAAAAAAAGAAAAAAAAACGCTTACGGCGGCGGCAGCTCTCGGTGGCCCGTCCCCCGGTTTCGCAACGGCGTGAGCATAAACAAAAATAAAGCTTCCCCGCTAAGTTTGACGGGAAACTTAATGTGTGCGACTTGACATCACGGGACCTACTAATTCAGGTTCCCCACTAAATTTAGCGGAAATTTTTACGTCAAGTGACCTATGCATCAATTCAAGTTCCTCGCTAAATTTAGCATTAAAATTGACATCACGTTACCTATGCAGAAATTCAGTTTCCCCGCTAAATATGGCGGAAAAATTAATGTAACGTGACCTGACGCCACGGGACGTACAGAATATTCAGGTTACCGCTAAATTTAGCGGAAAAATTGACGTCCCATGACCTTTGCACTAATTCTGTTTCCCCGCTAAATTTCGTGGGAAAATTGATGTCACATGACATGAAGTCACGTGACCTTCAAAGAAATCCAGGTTCCCAGCTAAATTTATCGGGAAAAGTTGTCATCGCGTGACCCAAGCATCAATTCAGTTTCCCCGCTAAATTTAACGGGAAAATTGTTGTCACGTGACCTGACGTCGCTGGACCTACAAACTATTCAAATTCCCCGCTAAATTCGGCGGAAAATTTACGTCCCGTGACCTTTCCACTAATTCAGTTTCCCCGCTATATTTGGTGGGAAAATTGATGTCACATGACATGAAGTCACGTCACCTTCAAAGAAATCCAGGTTCCCAGCTAAATTTATCGGAAAAAATGTCATCGCGTGACCTATGCATCAATTCAGTTTCCCCGCTAAACTTTACCGCGAAAATTGTTGTCACGTGTCCTGACGTCGTGGGACCTACAGATTATTCAGATTCCCCGCTAAATTTGGCGGATAAATTGACGTCCCGTGACCTTTGCACTAATTCTGTTTCCCCGCTATGTTTGGTGGGAAAATTGATGTCACATGACATGAAGTCACGTCACCTTCAGAGAAATCCAGGTTCCCAGCTAAATTTATCGGAAAAAATGTCATCGCGTGACCTATGCATCAATTCAGTTTCCCCGCTAAACTTTACCGCGAAAATCGTTGTCACGTGTGCTGACGTCGTGGGACCTACAGATTATTCAGATTCCCCGCTAAATTTGGCGGATAAATTGACGTCCCGTGACCTTTGCACTAATTCTGTTTCCCCGCTATGTTTGGTGGGAAAATTGATGTCACATGACATGAAGTCACGTCACCTTCAGAGAAATCCAGGTTCCCAGCTAAATTTATCGGGAAAGTTGTCATCGCGTGACCCAAGCATCAATTCAGTTTCCCCGCTAAATTTAACGGGAAAATTGTTGTCACATGACCTGACGTCGCTGGACCCACAAACTATTCAGATTCCCCGCTAAATTTGGCGGATAAATTGACGTCCCGTGATTTTTGCACTAATTCTGTTTCCCCGCTAAATTTGGATCGAAAATTGATGTCACATGACATGAAGTCACGTGACCTTCAGAGAAATCCGGGTTCCCAGCTAAATTTATGGGAAAAATTGTCATCGCGTGACCTAAGCATCAATTCAGTTTCCCCACTAAATTTAACGGGAAAATTGTTGTCACGTGACTTCACGTCGTGGGACCTTGAAACTATTCAGATTCCCCGCTAAATTTGGCGGATAAATTGACGTCCCGTGACCTTTGCACTAATTCTGTTTGCCCGCTAAATTTGGTGCGAAAATTGATGTCACATGACATGAAGTCACGTGACCTTCAAAGAAATCCAGGTTCCCACCTAAATTTATCGTAAAAATTGACATTACGTTACCTATGCAAAAATTCAGTTTCCCCGCCAAATATGGCGGAAAAATGAATGTCACGTGACCTAACGTTATGGGACCTACTGAATATTCAAGTCCCCCGCTAAATTTGGAGGAAAAATTAGAGAGTTTTAGAATAACGTACGCAATTTTAGCGCTTGCGTTAGCGCACGCTACGCAAGAGAGTTTTAGAATAGCATTTCTCCGCCGCGACGCAGAAGCTCAAGCATCTCGCGCTTGCAACGCCACCAAGATAGTTAAAATTTTTATTTCACAAACGAAATGCGAAAGCTTGAGGGGAAAAAAACAAGTTTTTTTGGTGCAAAGTAGCATTTCAGATTTCTTTAAACATGAGAGTTCGACGCGAGCAGTCGACCGGTCGTGTCCGACTGCGTTGCATCGGCAAGATATGTTTCGTGTACTAACCTTCGCACGACGTACCTGCGCCGAGAAACGTTCGCGCGTCGCAAGCATCAAGTTGCCGGTGATCGTCGGATCGGATCGTCTGCAAATTTAAATTTATGAAAGACTATTTTTCCCCAATTCATTGAACATATTACGTGCAAGAGCTTCTCACTTATTTTTATTTTGCTTTCGTTCGCAAATTATGCTTTGATGCAGACAAACCCGGCCCGTTCTTCGCAGCGTTAGTTGACGAGCGTCGGGTCTGCCGCGTTAGCAGACGAACTCCCCTTTCTTTGCTCGCGTTCGCAAACAAATCCCCATCTTTTTTTGTTCGCGTTAGCAGACAAACTTTAGTTATTGTCTTTTGTTTTGCTTTTCTTGCTTTAACAAACAAAAGCTCTTTTTTTATTCGCACAATTAGACGAAGTATTGCTCTTCGCTCGAGCAGACGAATGCACGTTATTCGCTATCGTTAGCAGACGAACTCCTGTTTTTCGCTCGCGTTAGCAGACAAACGACCGCTTTTTGTTTGCGTTATCAGACGAGCCCCCGTTTTCTTGCTCGTTTTAGCAGACAAAACCTAATATTTTTGCTCGCACTACCAGACGAACCCCCGCTCTTCACTCCTGTTAGCAGACGAGCGCCGGTTTTTCGGTGGCGTTGTCAGACAGACATCACCTGCCATTGGTATTGCAGCTTGTTTTGAGACAGCGAGTTTGAGTTGCGCTCTGACCAAAAACCAAGCTCGGTCCCTGGTAGTGATGGGCAAATTGCGAAGCTGGATATGGCAATACGCGACAAGATCTTCGGACGGCACCACGGCTCAGTGCAATATTTGCGACGAGGTTTTTCAAACTAACATGTCTACGTCCTCCGCTGCGACGCACCTGCACTCTAAAAAAAAAGGTGTCATGTGGGTACACCCATGGGGGGGGGTATCGTGCTTCTCTCTCATATACTACACCCCTTGGGGGGAACACTTGCACTCGAAAATATAGGAGTACGTGTACACCCGTTGGTGGTGGCACATGTACACCTTTTTCTACAAAAATCTCACACGAAGGGAACACAGGTGCACTCTATTCAAATGGTAGCACACGGCTACACCTCTTTCCACACCCAATGAAATGAAAGGGGAATCACAGGATGCACCCCGTTCGAGGGAGTGTACCATTGCACCGCTTCATAAGCCTGCCTCTCCAAAGGGAACACAGATGCACCCCGCTCAATAGTGTACCATTACTCCCTTTTCTACACCTAGTGCTCTCAAAGGGAACACAGGAGCGACCCTGTTCAATAGTGTACTGTTGCACCTCTTTCTACAACCACTGAATTCGAGAACACAGATGCACACGATTCAAAGGTGCATGGTCACAACTGTTTTATGCACCCACTTCACCAACTAACTTCATAAACCTATTTAACACTTCGAGGAAACCTCCTTAAAAACGTATGCGCCCCGGTGATAGCAAAAAAGGCAGGTAAAGGGACACACGGGATTGTTTTCAAATCTCACAAAGGTTTATTAGACAGCCTATCCCGTAAACAAGTACAAACTTGCAAGCAATCCGTGATATTTGAAGAGGTACGAAGAACCTGTTACACAACTGA
>JAZHYW010006885.1:0-16720 GCA_037355805.1 Ixodes ricinus
TATTTTATTAAAAGAGTCGTTTCAAAATTAAAAGCTTTTTATCATTTTTTTTTCTTTCTGACTACCGGATTTTGTAAGAATATTTGTGTGCGGCTTATAAACTACGCGCAGGGACGTGATAGGCGCGCCTTTTGCGTCAAAGTATGTACCCTGCTAGAACCTGCAACATTTCGCCAAAATATGAGGAATATGCGCCAACATCGCGCCAGGACTCAATTTCCCTTTATTAGTAGTGAAACTATAATAGCTCGGGTCCCGCTACACGGCCGCATTGTAATGCTAGGTTTGGGCAGATTTTCACAACTTACGATTATCACATTGAATAACGTGCCGTTCGCTTTGATCTACTGGGTGAAACAAGGAGACGGCAGGCTCTTTAAATCGACCGGAAAATTCGGTTTCTTAACCTATCGCGCTACGATTTTGTGCAGCGTTCCCCACAGATGGTGCATTTTTTTTGTAAAATTTGCAAAGAACGAACTCACCTGAAAAAAAAGTAAAGAAAGAAAAAGGCTTAGCTCCTATGAAAACGCAGCGACGCCCCCGGTCTGCAAACAACACGGCGCCGTTTCGCACGGGAGACAAGAGATGGCGCAAGCGGTCGCGACGCCAACCGCCACCAACGAACGAGCAGACGACGCCGAGAGCCATCGTGTTTAGCAGACAAGGAACTGCAGTTCCTTGTTGTTACCGCGCCTGTTTTTGTTTCTGTGACTGTCGCCGCCTGCGGAACGCGAGCCGCTTTTGAGTCGAAAGGATCGTCTGCTAAAGTGCCGGCTCTCGGCGCCGTATGCTAGTTCGTTGGCGGCGTTCGTTGCGCCATCTCTTGTCTCCCTTGCGAAACGGCGCCGTGTTGTTTGCAGACCGGTGGCGTCGCTGCGTTTCCATAGGAGCTAAGCCTTTTTCTTTCTTTACCTTTTCCTCAGGTAAGTTCGTTCTTTGCAAATTTTACGAAAAAAATGCACCATCTGTGGGCAACGCTGCACAAAATCGCAGCGCGATAAGTTAAGAAACCGAATTTTCCGGTCGATTTAAAGAGCCTGCCGTCTCCTTGTTTCACCCGGTATGTATCAAAGACTTGCAGCGCTCGGGTTCGCGGAGTGCTGGCGGCTTGGTTAGCTCCGTTGAGTGCGCTTCTCGGCGCGAACTGGAATACAGCAGTGAAGCGACAACCGCGGAGTTGCCATCGAGATTGCGATTTTGCGTCCCTTGCTCCGCCGCAGCGCACCCACGTGTTGAGGGGAAAACTCGCTCCTGCGGAGCGGAATGTTGCTCACGCGTAGTCGGTAGTCCCCTGCGGTTAAACTTTCTAAATAAAACCGAAGCTAATACATCAAATAAACTGCAACGTCTTAAAAAGATATTTCTTTTTAGCATTTATAGGGTTATAGGGTCAGCCAATGGCGTAGTAACAGGGGGGCCGGGGGCCGTGGGCCCCGGGTACCAGGAGTCTCAGTCACGAGGAGGGGTGCCACTTATGGCGGCAATCCCCCCGGCTTGACTGGTTCGTAAGTGGCAAAGAATGTGTAGACGCATGAGGTCACCACTCTTCCATCACGAACGTGTGTGGTGCAGAGTCGCAAAACTGGCATGGCTCGCGCAAAGTCATCGCGCACCGGCGGAAAAAACAAGCGCGGAAAGTGCGGGAGCACTCGAGAAAGAGCTGTGCCCGGGCACGCCGAGCCAACGCCACCTAGTCTACGCCAAACCCAGCGCAACACGACGCTGGCTTGCGCCGACCACGGCCGGACTGCGCCGAGACAGCAAGAGAAGGCGCCAGACGAAGAAGAAAGAAATCACACGAAGGTCTTACACGAAGGGAGTCGCGGGGAGGAGAAAACGTATCGGGTAAATTCTCAACGTGTCGTCTCCCTCACCCCGGACTCTCATCCATGGCTGTCCACCCGTGCACGGCACCGCACCACGCGCCGAGGGGAAGTGCCTAGAGGAGGTGCTGGCGAAAGGCTTCTGCTCAGCAAGCTCCCTCGCTCTCTGACCCCGCCGTAAGTTCTAGAAGCGCGTCGCTCGGTCACAATGTAGTGTTCTGGCAAGTGAATTCGCAATGTTGTGACGGCGACGGCGTTTCCCTGTTGCCACAGCGTGCCATGACTGGAGACCGTCAAGCTTCCGGAAATCTGCGTGGTCTGACTGGCTTCAGCGCCGCAGTGTACCGTATGCCAACGATTGTTTGATTGCATTACTTTCCATTTTAAGGCGTGCGGCTTAGAGGCTCGTTTTAGCGACATCTTACCGAATGGCCTCGAAACTCTGTTCAGAGAAAATGGCGGCCGCCGGCATGCTGTTGCTTGCGGAATCGTTAGCGGTGAACCCTTCGCAGTGCACGCTCGAGTTGATATTATATTATATTTTCCGCGGCGGCAAGCCTAGCTTGCCGCCGCGTACAGACCGCATTTCCCTAAACTGAGCCTTCACGTTCTCTAAACCAGAGGTGTGCAAAGGGGGTCGCAGGACGATGTCTGGTGGTCGCGGGGTATCAGGGAGCCGACGAGGTGCCGATGGCGCTTTGACACTGCTTCAAATATTTTACTGCCAAGTGCTACCCGCATGTCTTTAAAGGGATACTGGAATGAAAATTGAAATTTGACTATCGTCTCCATATATTAGTTGAATGTGACCTATAATACCCGTAAAGCGTTTCATTTGCACGAGAGGGCGTGCAAATGAAACGGTATTTATTATTTCATTATCGCTGCGTGACCTCGCGTCGCGGTTATGGCTTTTAGCTTTGCGGTCTCGGGGGAGGGGGGGGGTGACAAAAGACCTAAGGGCCCCGGGCGCCAGTTGGTCTAGCTACGCCACTGGGGTCAGCCTTGCGGATTTCATGTGCCTGGCATGTAGCCTCGACGTGACGTCACATGACACTGTGTCGTCGTCCCAAAGGGGAGATAGTGACGCAACGGGACACCATGATAGTGTGACGTCATCGTGTCGCGTGACATGCCCTGAGAGAGGTAGGGCGAGCGCCACTCAAAATTCCTCGCACGACTGATGCTTCGTTCACACGGCATCCGTAAGTGTACCTTTAACCTTAATTAAGCTCTCTCGGGTCGCGAGCACTTGTCCCGCGCGGAGGATCGGTAACTGCCTCGCCGATGCAGCCATAAAGGTCCCTTAGCTAAAGGTACATTTACGACCGTGCAAATAGTGTATTGCTTTTTCGCCATAAGTCTGAAGATTCATTTCTCAAGGTCTATGTTCTAGATTTGCCGAGTTTGACGCAGAACTGATGTTTGCTCTTCTTCGTTCTGGTTGCAGTTCACGGCGATATCGCCGATGTGCTCGCACATGTCACAAAAACTCGTGTAGCGACTTGCAGAGCTTCAGATTCGTAGTCGGGAGGCTCGGGCAATATTGTTTCGCTTTCTCACGAACTGAGTGACATTTCCCGAGGATGGAAAAGCGTTTCACGCGATTTCAAGTGAGGCAACGATGCTTTCAAGCACTAATTAAGGTGGCTAAAGTGCCCCCGAAGCATAGCTTATTTTGTCACTCTAGCATAAAGGGGATTAAAGTGTATGCTTATGTTCCAAAAGCTTTTCTCTTTTTTTTTTGCTGCTCTAAAATGTTATTAGCTCCACATGGTGCATCAAAATGACTTGAATCAATCACAAAAAGTATGCGCAAAACTGTCTTTTCCTCGAGGTTGGTACTCTCCGTTAACTTCAGCACACGAGAAGCCTGTGGATGTGTGCACCCCAAAAGCTGGCTTTTGAGTGGTTCGTGGTACAAATGTGTCCCCGGTTACACACATCTTCTGCTTCCTGTGGGCAATAGGGCGCTTCTCGCGCTCATACAATGGACCATGGTCCAGTGGCGAATTAAGAGGAAGAGTCTAGACGTCCTATCTCCCTCCCCCCCCTTTCCCTTTGAATTCCGCATGTGTAAAATTTTAGGGCGGGAAAAAGCTTCTGTTTGCTCTATGGTAAAGGTGGAAAAAGTTCCTCACCTTACAGCAACGCGCGCGATGATCGAATGTATACTCCGTGTCATTAGTTGTGTGCAGTGCAGGCGAAGTCAACGCCAGGCGAAGAGAGAAAGGGCGAGCACTAGGAAGGTGGGACGGGAGAGGAGGGTGAGGGGAGAATGGGAGAGCACTTGGAACGTTAGAGAGGAAATAAGGTTTCTCTCCTCCCCAGCCTTTCTAGCGCTTGACCTTTCTCCCCTCGCCTGGCGTTGCCTTCGTCTGTACTGCACGCAACTAGCAACACGGAGTATATATATAGTGGCTAGTTTGCCTAGAGTTCAGGGTGCTGCCAACTACTCTATCGGGGGCACGTGGTTTGTGGGTGGCATATGCAATACGAGGTGCTGGGAGGAAGTGACGGAAGTGTTGATCGTCTGCAACTGTCCCCGACTCTCCTCCCCGCCTTCCTCCTCTCCACGCGACAACGCACCGAATGCGCACTTCATTTATTTAATTTCATTTATTATACCTTAAGGGCCCCAGTGTGGCATTACATAGGGGGGGGGGAATAATATAAACACACTATTGGAACAGATGGTTCATACAAAGATAGAAAACAATTTCTCAAACGCTGTTCACCTTCACTGATTATTTGCAACATTTTAGTGAGAAAACCCATGTTGAGTGAGCTCTGTTAAAAATGAGGGCTGATCAATTATTGTTACAAATGATTCCGGTAATGCATTCCAATCACTTACACACAAGTTGAGGGTGAATTTTGAAGTTATTTTGGCAAAAAGCAATTCGAGCTTATGGCAATGGTCACGACGATATGATTAGCTGGTGAGAAGAATTCGAGGTCAGTCCAATGGTTTGTAAGACAGGTTGTGAAAAAAGATGGTCTACAGCGCGTCTGTCTTTAGAAGAAGGTAAGGAGATTGAGTTTTCTTTATTATTCAAATGCTTCAGCTTGAATAGTCGTGAAGAATGAAGCGAGTCGCGCGGTTTTGAATTGGTTCCAACATCATCGGACATGTGAAGTTTGATCAAAATGGCGTCTTAAGAATCCTAATGTTTTATTTGCGCTTGAAGCTATATGTTCACAATTTTTTAGTGGATTCTCCATCCACTAAAAAATTGTGGATGGAGTTAAGTGATTGAATTACACGATTTAGAAAACAATACATATTTAGATTTAAAGTGATTAATAGGCATGAGCTACTCAGCACAGCACTTCTCAATCAAACGTAGGTCGTTTTGAAATGCCTTGCAATCAGTTTCACTGGTAATAGCGCAATAAATAATAACATCGTCGGCAAACAAACGAACACTGCTTCTAAATTGGTAACCAATATCATTAAATAGGGAAAGTCGATGGGCACAGTACGGGTCTCTGGGGTACTCCTCAAATAACTGGTGAAGAATAAGAATTTGCCTCACCAGTTTGACAGACTGGGCTCTTGTGGTAAGAAACTTCTTTATCCAATTAATTAGTACTGAATTAATTTTTAAATGGTTTAGTTTTGCGACAAGTCTGCAGTGGAGTACCCGATCAAAAGCTTTTGAAAAACCAATAAACACAGCGCCTGTTTGTGTAAGTGTATTAAGGTTATTATGAATAACAGTAACCAACTCGTTGTACAAGAGCGTTTCTTTTTTTACGAAATGTATGCTGATTACAAAATAAAACATTGTTGGAATCTAGAAATTGCATAGCCTTTGTAAAGCGAATTTGCTCCGGGAATTTACAACACACACTTGTTAAAGAAATAGGCTTATCGTTCCTAAGTTCGTGAGAAGGTCCGCACTAATTACGTCAGCATGTCTCCAGTCAGTGAGAAGGCTAGCCGTGGTGAGGGATTGATTGAAATTTTTACCCAAGTGCAAAGGTGAGCGTGCTTGCAAAAACAAGTGCCAAGATGAGGTGTGCTTTGGCTCGACAAATTGCGACCATTCCGACCAGGAGGCGTCCACCATTCGATTGCGAACGCTCTCCGTTGTTCGAGTTGCTCCCTCTCTTAGTTATAGGCATAAATCGCGGCAAATTCAAATCTTACGCTTCGTAATATCTGAATTAGCGATCAAATTAGCACGTTATTTTTTTTTATTATTAATTAGGATTTCTGGGACTAAAAAGTATAGCTGCTCATTTGTTCCTGTTTTATTTCCTCGCTCCTGCGTACAAAGGAGGGCTGGGGAGCAGCGGCCGATCTCACGTGTTTCGCCGCCGCCACGTCGCCACGGCAACGAGCGGCAGCCACAACATGGCTTTGCCAAAATTGACTCGTTCGGCCGGAGGCGCCGCTGAAACTCGCTCGATCTTGGGGCTGGCGTCTTTCGATCGGCGACGACATGTGCGCAGATCAAGTGAGTGTCCTTCAGTCGCCGTTCTTTCACCGTTTCCATTTACAATCCAGTTCTGCGTGGTTCACAATCGCGCGTCCTGCGACCAATGTCACTTGCCCTCTCCTGCACTCCCCCAGCTAAGCTCGAGCAATCAAGTGTGCTGAAACCTACCCGGGCGTTACTCATTTCTTCGAGTTTCTTGCCATCGAGTTTGCTGCCGATTGAGCTTGCAGTCCTTACTAATTTAGCTTAGGTTCTCGCTTCAAATGTGCTATGATCTCCTCAACCTCGAACCACCGCGCCATGGACCAGTTTACCCTGTATACTCGCTTACACTGACGTTTCAATCCCTTCAAACTTAATAGCGCGAAAAATAAGCTCTCTCCTTCTTACGGGCGCCCTTATATGCGTAATAATGCGTTTTAAATTGTTGGCCAAACATACAGCTTGTTTACCGAGGGCTTTACACGAATTTATAACTTAACAGAATAACACGCACCCCCACGGTGCACGCAGAGACGCCTTTTCTATTTATTTATTTATATTTGTGCGCCCCACCGAGGCTCGAAATAGACACGATCTCACCTGATTGTTGCATTTCGCGTCGAGTCTTACCTGATTACTCAGGACGTCGCAATGACCAGAGCATCTTGTTATAAAACCGCAGCCAATTAGATTGCCGCATTCGCCGGTAAGTACGACGAAGAACAAATCACGAATTGAAGAGCGTGAATATCGTTAAGCCGCACCCTCAATATCTTCAAAGGACTGCATAGCCACCTCGACTTCGCGAAAACGGCACACAAACATGTGCGGCCATTATCTGGCAAACTATAAGGCCCTGTTTCCTTGAGCGTCATTGCTGGGACCAACCAAACCACTGTCTAAAATGATAGATTGGTATTAATGAACTGTCGCAGAGTTCAATAAAACATCAAAGACGGTGGGCAGCGTCGAGCTAGCATAAAATAATCTCAGGCTAAGTGGCGCAAGCTACCACCCGTTATGAAGGTTGCAGCCATTAGCATCCGTCCACTCCATCCATCCATCCAATGACTGTTTACGCGTGTCCATTGGAATCTCAAAGACATTGATATCACCGTCACTTCTCTGTTCTTGTTTTTTCTTCTCTCGAAAAATACATGGTTTAACTAGTATACATTCCATCAAAACAGTAGGATACATCCATACAAACAACATACTAATCATTAAGACATTCAAATTCGGGTAAATACTAAACATGTCAAAGCAATTGTAATGAATGTAATTTGACAAAATTAGACAAACTTCCGGCTGCATAAAGTTATCAATTAATTTGTCAATAAGGCTAGGTCAGCAATGCTACGTTGCTTATAGATCCTGGAAGCCTGTGGCGAAAGTTTTAGAGCCCATAAATGAAGATCCCTACTCCTGACGGAAATATGCCTTGGAGAAGGGGAACAAGAGGGACAAAGGACAAACACAAATGTCCAAACACAGCCAGGTGACTGGTAAGGGACCGAAAAAAAAATAATGGAGAGGTCCGGCTATCGAACCCGGGACCTCTCCATTACAGGTTTTATCAGCTGCCACCAGTCTAACACCAACAAGGGTGAAGCTTGCAATTTAAGGTTATGATTAAAATGCAATTAAATGCAAAGGTGCAAGCGAGCTGGACAAGAATGACGAAAATAATCACTGGAGAAGGGGAACAAGAGATTTGTGTTTGTCCTTTGTCCCCCTTGTTCCTTTTCTCCAGGGATTATTTTCATCATTCTTGTCCAGCTCGCTTACACCTTTGCATTTAATTGCATTATAATCATCCCTACCCCTGCTGCCCTGGCCCTAGAGTGGCGATATAAGGTATAGCTTTCTGCCTCCAGATATTTAGGTTATTAGCTTGAAGTTATGCTCATCAGTTTTTTTTTTCATATTCAGCGTCGTGTACTTAATTAGTGTATCTATAATTAGCGTGGCAAAATATACACATTGAGATTATTTGAAAGTTAATGTCGACAACGCGTTCTAATTTGTAATGCTAAACTTTCCTGTAGCTCATAAGTTTAGCAAAAACCTTTGTACGAAATAATTTATTATTATTTTGTTGAACGAGTGACACCGATGAAGCAGCTGTTAATTAAACCAAATCGAAGTTGTTATTTAGACAACCGACGGGTGGTAGAGTTGTCTGGGGGCCCGTCACGAGACGCATAGGCATGCCTGACGAGGTGGTAGTCCACCTCCCAGGTTTCACCACTCAACAAGCTAAAGAAAAACATTAGCGCACAAAAAAGGTACTTTGAAAATAACAAAAGGTACGCTTTTTTGCATATATTTTTTTATAGAGCTTGGGCACACATATTTCCTCGATAATGGTCATGAGGTCAGGCTGGCTATTCAGAAGGTGGGGTACTTTAAAATCTAATTTCTGCAAGTCATATCTATAATGCTTTTTCTTTTTCTTCTTTTTCCTTTGTGTAGCTTGTTTGCCGAAAATTGTATGTATAATATTTCCAAAACTACTTATGAAAAAAAATGAAAAAAAAACTGTCGGTTTTAATTTGATTTGACTATAAAGTATTCGGGCTAATTTCTGTACATTTTGACTGGTTAGCACCGGGTGTTATCTAAAGACGGATGCAGAGCGACTTCCGTACGATGCATTTAAAACTAAACACAAAACCCCATAACAGAAAACAGTAGTGGAGACGTGAATGAGCTAATAATGTACAATATTACCGTTTTTTTTTATTCATTATTAAGTCTACTGGCAAGCCCAGTAGATTGTGAAATATCCGTTCTCGTTCACACGGTTGCGTTTGAGTGCGATTGCAACCACTTGCACCTCGTTAAGTCTGCTTGCGTCGAACTGTCGCTATGGCGACACTTACGAACGAGCCAATGGGGAGGCGATGTGCTCCACGACTGAATGCAGCGCAACGCGGCCCACGCAAATATGTGAACCTGCAGCCTTTACTCTCGACATGGGAGGACCAATTTAAAGGAACTTATATGATATAACACGTCCGATGATTTCGCTTTAATTTGGTATTTAGATTTCCTGTTTAATAGACTTATTCCGCGGTCGAAAAATAATATACTTTTTTTATTATTATTTAATTACATTTTGTTCACTCCGAGCCACAACGATAGATTCTGAAACAATGCATTTATTTCGCGCTTAAATACTTCTAAGCTTGGTCCAGAAAACAAACTATGTCTTTGTCATCGGTATATAAAATTATATCTGGTGTTTGAGGTATCCTTATAACGGCATTTATCTAAATTAAAAATAAGAGTGGACCGAGAATCGACCCCTGCTGGAAGCCATATTTTAATGAATATAAGAAATATGAACGATCAACTTGCGATTTTCGACTTCTCTTTATCAACAGTTCCCTACAACATAGAGTATATAGGTAATACCAGCATTTTTGTTTTATTAACTACAGCATATGCACTGTGTATCCAACGATATGGCGCGCAGCACGCCATTCGCCGCAATGATAGCAGCAAACTGCAATAGATGCTTGTAGATTTTATTGGAGTGAAAAGTCCTGTGTACACAAACTGAAAAGTTTATTTGTTTGATTAGTGAGTATATATAGTCCAATTCGAAAACATTAAGGCGCACAAAGCCAGGCAGGGCCGGGATCTGTAAAATAATTGAGGGTGCAATCTAAAGCCTGGTTCAGACAGTTGCGGTTGACTGCGTTTGACTGCGTTGCGGCAGCGAGAAACCAAGACATCCCTGCTGCTTATATCGCGTGCCAAGATGATTCCTTGAATTGGATTCCACGCTTCATACGAAGCACAGATGTGCCGGTGACTCGCTTTCCGCACTCGACGCAACGCAGTCAAACGCACTCAAACGCAAGCTGTCGGATGGATGGATGGATGGTAATCAGAGCCGTATATGTAGAGAGTTTGGTCAATGGGAGGCGCGGGCAGAGCCAGGGCGTGCGGCAGACTCGGAAAGAGGGCTTGGCATGCTCTCTTGACCAACCAGAAGCCGAAAAGAATCCCCTAGTGGTGGTAGCGAGAAACAGCTCTGATCAAAGGTCTATGTTCGTAAATGGTTTTAATAAGCGCGTAAGAGTGAAGTGTAATAACCCTTTGTGGTAGAAAATAGGGTGCACGTGTGCGCGGCTTAACTCTGTTTTGCTCGGACAGAGTGTGACCGCTCGGACGGCAGATTCCCGGCCTTTGGCGCTTGGCGTACGGATTATGTCGATCGTTCCGCTTGTCGCACTCTTCCACCATCAATTTGGATGAGCGTGATTGAAACATCACGTGTACCATATTTTCAATCATCGAGAGTTACTCCAATGCAGTTATCAGGTTTGTTTCTCGCGACCACCGCCAGGGCATTATTTCCGGCTTCTGGTTGGTCACATTCGAATTTCTGAAGACGCCCTGGAACACGCCCAGCCCGCTTTTGGCCAATGGCGCCTCCGCATTTGTCTCCTATACTTCCCAACGAATGGCCAAACTCTCTACATATACGGCTCTGATGGTAATGGCTATGCCCTTTGTAACGGGCGGCAGCTTGCGCCGCCTAGCGACGAGCGCCATGACGATGCATTTTTGGTGCAGCTTGATTCACTCCCTCGGACCGTAGCGTTGTCTGCAATCGGACTTAATAGGAAACGGAGCAATAAGGTCAGCGTTGTGTGTGTAGCTGCGATCGGTCAAGGATGTGCCCGCGTTCGTGGCGCAGGCCGTGTCGTCGTGGGGTGACCTGCAACCCCTGCGCGCCAGGATGTCCCCAAAGAGCAAGGTCGCGTCTAAGACGTCGGGGAGCACACTAAGGCGCCCGTCCCAGCACCTCGAAAGCCGCGCAGCCCGTCCCACGAAAGGCCGAAGTCCCAGCGTCGACAAGAAGAAGGCCAGTGTGACTCAGCGGATTCCAACAAGGCGGTGCCATCGTCCACCAGGAGTCCCTCGCAGCCACCGGACCCCAAAAGAACCCGCGACGTTTCGAGGCACCGAGAAACGAATCGGCAAGAACGGCAAAAGACGACCGATGGCCCCGCGAATAGGGCTCCCAAGGCGAAAGAGGCTCCCCTGTCCAAGTCGCTGGCGGTTCTTCAGAAATCTACCGCAACCGGGCCCGCTGGAACTTCCAAGAAGTCATCGACCGGCTCCAGGGCTGACAACTCAACTACGAGTCGCCACATTTCTTCCGAAAAGAAAGAGCGTAACACCGAGAAGAAAGCAGTTCCGGCGTCCTCGAGGACATCGTCCAAGGAGACGTCTTCCAAGGCAGGCGGAAGGGCGAGGCGACGCGCACCAAGAAGGACTCAAGAACCAAAGTCGCCACGAAGTGTCCGCTAGTAAGCCACCTAAGGCTGAGCGAAAGACGGAAGCGTCCACTGAGCAAAATGACAGCGAGAAACCACGCACGTGTGAGTATTTCTTCTTTTTTTTTAAATTATAAATTTTCATTTTTGGCATGGCGTTTTCCATCTGTCAGTTCGCTTTGCAACACTCAGACATGAGGTGCTCATGGGAGGTCATCAGCACGTATTGAGTCTCAGTAGCATCCCTTCCTACATCGTGGTAGCATCTGTTGTTATGGCACAAAATGAGCCTCGAGGCATACATGGCTTGCACTTGACGTCATCGACTCATCGCACCATGCTTTTGATAATTTCTACTTGGTCTCCCAGAGAAAGACAAATTTGGCGGTACGAAATGTACTTACGTTGTAGAAGGTACGCGCTCAGTAGCTAGTCCATCACTATGACACCTTATGTGACGTCAATGCGAGCCATGTATTCGTGACTCCAGCCATTTATAGGGGTCGCCACTTTCGACAAATATGGTTGCCGGAAGCGTCTTGCCATGCCATGTGGCACTCAACGCACAACATTAAGCAAGCAAGCATTGGCCTCAAAATGTTTTGCCCCGATTTTTATCCACTATAGGGTTCACACCTACGGTGGTGCGTTGACGTAAGAGAGCTTTCAGAGGCTTATCCTTCTTCGGGAAGCGATGGAAGGACTATCTACTGTCGTCCTAGTACCCGACTGGTGAACGTCGATAAATGTACAATTCCTGGTCTCGCGTGCTGTTGCGTAGGTTGCGTTCAGGGCGGATTCGGCAACACGCTGATACGGCAGTAACGGCAGAAGCTGGGACAACTGTTCGCCCTGCTCAACGTGAGAAGCAATGCAAGGCTCACTTACTTTACTAAACCATTAGGAGTCACGGTTTTCGCTGTTGCATGTCTTGCTGTGGGCACAACGCAACGCAACTTCCCTCGCTTTACTTCGGCGGCCATCGCGGCAGCCGCCGACAAATATATACACTCACGGAAGCCATAAGGGACGAGCAGAAATAACAAAAGCTACCTGTCCCGGACAGTTCAGTGTTTTCCCGTCAAGCGCTGTTCGTTTTGATAGTCGCGAATATTCTGTTACTTTCCGGGATGAACCGCAGCGCAGGATGAAATCCGGAGCTCGCAGCTTGCATGCGCGAGAGTTGATGCTGCCAAGGTACGTCAGAGAGCAAGACATTCGCGCTTATACGCGTTTCAAACGCTTAGAAAAATTACATCACGCTGCAAGACCCAGGTATCCTGGGTTCAATCCCCACCCCGCCCGTTTCAGTCTGGATGAGCATCGTACCGGCGTGCGGTCGTGTATCACTACTGCGTGGTACACGTTAAACTCCTCAGGCTAGCGGTTATACCGCACTGGCTAAATAAATACAGCTGAGATACAAGTCGCCAGTAGAGTCAGACTAACTCCAGACTGTATAACCTACACACACTAAGAAAAGAATTAGTCTACACGTGCTAGATCACAGCCCAGCCAGCGCGCGCTCGCTACTCCTGCGAGTAAAAAAAAAAATGCTTTTGCGAAGCGCACAGCAATGAACGCGGCCTTAGGGGATTCAACCGCTCGTCACTTAATGGGCGAATTTCGCTACACAAACCTGAGTTTCAGGAATGCACGATCGTATTCATTCTTTTGGAGGTTTCTTATGATAACGTAAGGAAGGTAGTACGGCCCTTAGATTTTTCTTTTAGAGCGCTGGAGATTTTTAATAAAATCCAGAAATATGACCGTTTTGACCGTTTTTAGCGCGTTTTGAGGCATTTTTGAAAATACAATTATTTAGAAGACAAACGTGACGAAACGCTTTGCCGTACGTACTAGGGGTGCCTCTAATCCTAATTTTAAGACCATTACGAGAAAGCAAAATATTGTTGTATTTGCGTATTTGTGTAAATAAAATCACCCTGTTAATATTATTTCCAAGTTGTTAAACGAGATGGCGACACTAGTACTAAATGCCTCAAACCCACAAACTACCGCGAATGGACAAGACCGACCAGTGACAACGTCAATAGGAAACAAATATTAACCTCTCTGTTGGGCTACGTATGCTCGGCGGGCCTTCCGCAAATCATTTAACTTCCTCCCATTCCCTACCCTCATCACCCTATTCCCTATCCCCATCAAGGCTAGATGATATTTATCAAGAGGCCTTGACATAACCCTTTCATCAATAAAAAAACGTTTAACCACCAACCGGAGGTTTCTTGCTGTTGCTGTTGTTATTTTTCTCTCGAGCTTGAATTCAATTGCGATTTCTCGTTGCTCGTGGATCGGTAGCACGTGTAGCGAAAGCTCGCGCTGTAAAGCCCACTGATCGTGGATTCAATCTCCTGCCCCTGCCCGTTTCAATTTGGATGAGCATCGCACCGGTGTGCTGTCATGGATCACTATTGTGTGATGCACGCTAAAGACGTCAGATGGGCGGCGGTATACTGCTCTGTTTTTCATCTCCAACGACGACACCATGATGCCCTCAGAGGGATAAACGAAACTGGAAGTACTTTCGATCTACCCGAGTCAGAAACAGTCCGACTGTACATAAGGTAGCAGTAGCACACGACTACCAGACCGCAACCTGTCTTTCGATTCAAAACGCGTTATATTTCTCTTTTGGCGGAAATGCTCGTGTGACCGTGAGGGAGGCGAGTGTGTGTGTGGTGTGTGTGTGTGTGGGGGGGGGGGGGGGGGGGGGGGGGGGGGCGAGGGAGCCGCAAGCCGCATTTTAACACGGGAAGAGCCGCATGCTGCTCGCCGGCCGCAGATTGGCCACCCCTAGCCTAGAACATAGTCTGCCTCAACGGGCGACTTGTCTCCCAGCTGTAGGTGAGCAATTTAGCCAGTGCAGTACATCCGCTAGTCTGGAGTCTTTAACGTGTATCACGCAGTCGTGATACACGACCACACCGCCGGTACGATGCTCATCCAGATCGAAACGGGCAAGGGTGGAATAGACCCTTTCCTAAATTCAGTGCCATCTGGTGGTTTGTAAAGCAGTTTAGGTTTTGCCAGTATCAATGGCGGAAATGAAATTGTATCGGCACCGTCACTTTCGCAATTCAACGGCACGCGAAGAATTGTTCAATGTGAGTTCTTTCTCGATCACTTTCAGTTCGATGGTGACCAAGAACCTGCAGTCAGAACAAAGCTCCAACCCACACCGATGCCTCGAGAACATTCTATACACCAAAGGGCTTTAAAGCCGATTGTGTGCCGTCCACAGATTGACTGAATCTATGTTATTAGAAATGAACGCTTACGTAGCTCTTGTGTTCCATTAATACGTCGCGTCGTACAAACCCCCCGAATGTACAGGCCTCGCATCATCCGCTTAGGAGCATCTTCAACGTCTTCCTTTATCAGCAAGGAGGTTGTTTATCAGTCACTAGAAGGCCGCCATTGGTATGGCACAGATGCCGTTCCACAGATGATGATAGTGATCAAAGTGGCCAGACTGAATTTCGGAAAGGGTTCTATTGAACCCAGGATCCCTGGGTTATACAGCGCGAGCTTTCGCTCCACGTGCTACCAAGCTGGTGTGCTCCAGCGCACTCGGCCACCGATCCTTTTTTTCTTTATTGCACGTGGCCAGCGATCCCTCTTTATCTGACTGTACCACGGTGGTCTGGACTAGGGTGCCTTCATGTGCGCTTTGCTTAGGGTGGAGTCATTCGGCCATTTTGTCCCACACTTTTATTTTCCTTTTTTGTTCAGAAGCGCGTGAAAGAGTGTGTCGCTGCACGCGTCTGTGGCGCTGACTGTGCTATGGCGACATTTTGTTTTCGTCGATTTCTTTGTATTTTCCCCGTGAGCGCCTGCTGTCGGCATCGGGTACTACAAAGGGTGGCATCACCCTAAACAGAAGGACATTGAGACACCCTAGTCTGGACTAGTCTGGACTAAAGCCCTTCGATATGTTCGCGTTTGTCTTGCAAGTGGTGTCAAATGCGCCAGTGCACGAGGCCCGTATCTCGAGCGGCCCTTGAAAGCAGTTATCGGTGCAGTACTGAAATGAGCGGCCCTTCGAAACGAATAGCAGTGGAGCACCCGCTCCTCGCACGTGTCTTGCGCGTTTCCACAACAATGGTTGGCGCTACTTGAAAGCGTGAATTTTATGAAATGAATTTAGTCTGCACTTGCCGGCAGCGCCTTCAACTTATGGAATTTACGAGGATAACTCGAGTGCAACATGGCTTTGTGTATTTGAGAGGTTCTTTTTCGCTGACAGGCAGACAGACAGAAAGTGTCTTTTCTCGCCATACCCGTTGCCAATGTTGTCAGCTGCTGTGCACTTGGCGCGCGATTGTAGACGAGTAGTAGAGCCGATCCACTTGCTTGGACAGAGAACTCCTTGGTACAGTTCACGGGTGGGAAACGGTTGCTTCTGACTCGACGCGCAGAAGTGCGGACCTCGTCGACCAGGTCCACGCCTCTGGACGTGCGGAAGTGTGGACCTCCCCACTAAATGAGCTATGCTTAGGGTCGGCACTCTGTTCCCCAACATTGCTGTGGGCGCCGCCATCTTGGTGCTTATGCAGAGCAGACGCAACTGCCGATTGTCATGATTCGAAAGTGCGATTTCCTCAGCATTAGATTCGGTGTTAGGAAGCTCATGAATGATTGCTTTGCTCTGTCGCGGAGCGTTTAAACATTTGTGGAGGACGTAAAAACGTTTCCTGTGATTTCAGATACATTTTCAGATAACTGGCAGCCATGATTTTAGGCCACAATATGGAGAATTGTCGTTACCTTGAAGCGTAGCTTATTTAGTGGCACTAGGAAAGATATTGGCGGAACAGCGCAGCACTGAGCTAGATTTCAGACTCCATCATTCTTCTATAGTGCCAAGCTACGCTTCAGAGTAACGACACTTGTTCCTATTGTGGCTTAAAATTATTGTTGCCAGTTATTTGAAGATTTATCTAAAATCACAGGAAACGCTTTCCGTCCTCCACAAATGTTTAAACAGTTCGTGACAGAGCAAAACAATATTACATGCTTCCTAACACCGAATCTAAAGCTGAGGAAGTCGCATTTTTGAATCATGATGATCGGCAGTTGCGTCTCCTCTGCAAAAGCACTCAAATGTCAGCGCCCACAACAATGTTGGGGAACAGAGTGCCGA
>JAZHYW010006886.1:0-19128 GCA_037355805.1 Ixodes ricinus
ACTGCACTGACCAATTTAGCTCTGTGTAGCCAGCAATACATCGATATTTGGGTAACCGAGTGGCGACGACGACGACTTTGAGGATCACTGTACATACAGTTATATAGAATATATAGTAAGGTAAGTTCACAAGAACGTTTATTGTGAAATACAAAGCGACGTTAAAATGGCTTCAAAGTTCACCCTATCTGCTTAGAAAAACGTTTTAACATTCAGAAACCGTCCTTATTTCGAGTTTTCATCCACTGCCCACTGCTGCCCATAGCAGTGGGCAACAGAACGTTCGGTACGCCACTTGTGGACGAAAACTCGAAATAAGGACGGTTCCTCACTGTTAAAACGTTTTTCTAAGCACCTGGAGTGAACTTTGAACCCCTTGTAACGTTTCTTTGTGGTCACAATAAACGTTCTTGTGAACTTGCGTTACAAGATATTTTATGTAATTGTATCTATAGTGCTGCTGTACATACAGTGCAGTGGGCAGCAGTGCTGCCCACTGTTGCTTTCGCCACAGTAGGCAGAACAAAACAAAGCAAAAGAACAAGAAAAAAACAAGACGTTTCAAAATCTCTATAATGCGAAATTCGAGCGCAGCTCATGAGGAGGATCGGAGGGTAACGGAGGAGGGTACCGAGGGTGCAGGTATGCCCCTCCATATGTTCTCCTCCTTAATTGGCTAAACTTAGCGGGGAAATTTTCCCGCTAAAAATAGTGGGTTAAGTTTCCTCCCTAAATTTAGCGGGGACATTGACGTCACGTGACCTCAACACCAATCCAGTTTCCCCGCTAATTTTGGCGGGAAAAATGACGTCACATGACTTCGTGTCACGTCACCCATGAACAAATTCAGTTTCTCCGCTAGATTTAGCGGAAAATTGACGTTACGTGACTTCAACACCAGTTCAATTTCCCCCTAAATTTAACGGGGCGGTTACGACGACGCCGACACCGACGCCGACGCCGACGTCGACGCCGAGGCAATGCCGCGAAACGTGGAAATGGGCGCCTAAAAGCTGCACTCTAAAAATATTTTTTTCTCTCTCTCTTTTTGAAGCCGTGGGCCACACGCAGTGACGTCACTAGTGTGTGTGTGTGTTTGGGGGGGGGGGCGTCGCGGGTGCAGCGCTTAGATAGATAGATAGATAGATAGATAGATAGATAGATAGATAGATAGATAGATAGATAGATAGATAGATAGATAGATAGATAGATAGATAGATAGATAGATAGATAGATAGATAGATAGATAGATAGATAGATAGATAGATAGATAGATAGATAGATAGATAGATAGATAGATAGATAGATAGATAGACAGACAGATAGACAGACAGACAGACAGACAGACAGACAGACAGACATACATACGTACATACGTACATACGTACATACGTACATACGTACATACGTACATACGTACATACGTACATAGATACATACATACATACATACATACATACATACATACATACATACATGCATACATACATACATACATACATACATACATACGTCCCATAAAGTTATCTTAGCGAACGAGGAAATCAAAATTTTCTTTTTAAATGTATTAAGCATGAAAAACTTTATGTTGAAATTTGTATTTTTAAGATTTCTTACATATTCAAAGTCATATTTCGCTAAGATAACTTTATGTGACTAAAGATATGAACTTGTTGAATTGTAGGGATTCGTTTGATTTCAATTGGTATGTAATTTATGCCAGAACATTGAATGTAATAAAGTTTTTTATCGTCCAAACAAGGTAAATTATTGTCAAAAAAGCTAGATTTTGTTTTGTTTTTTGTTTTTTTACAAAAATAAAAATAAAACAAAACCATTGCTTTTATTAAAATTGTGTTATTTTACTGAAACCCTATCAAAAGTTGCTTTGTTGTTCGGTTGGTACACGAACCTGGCGAGGCTCCCAAATACTCGACCTGGGACGATCGCCACATGGCGCGAAAACGCTTTTTCGTTTCGTCCTACACTCTCTTTCAGCTTATGAGTACCGCAGGAAAGGCTACAAGCGCGAGTACACAGCTCGGCGTCACATGCTCTCGTGCAGTTAGGGCAGCTGCCAACGCTATGTTCTCGCGCGTGTAGCTTTCGCTGCGGTACAGCATATAAGGTAAAACGGAGTATAATGAAAAAAAAAAAGAATTTGCCCAGCATATATATTTTCTTTCAAAAGATTTTCAGACATGACCCCTTTTTCCTGCATGATCTGAAATTTTATTATTATTATTATTATTATTATTATTATTATTATTATTATTATTATTATTATTATTATTATTATTATTATTATTCAACCTTTTCTTTAAAAAGCAATGTAATTTTTAGACTTTAAAAAATATATAAAAAGGTTCAAGTATTTATGTTTTATAGCGAGTTCGTTTCACGGCACTCGTGTCCACGCGTGCCCACTCGCAGCGTAAAGCGAGTTCGTTTCGGCAGGCACTCCACGAGTGGTTGCACTCTCCGAGTTCGTTTCAGCGGCGGCACCCCACGCGTGCATGCACCCGCTGCACCGAGAAAATCGGGCGTGCGCCAAAATGCAATCCCGTCATGCCTCGCTCCGGCGAGGCCGGCGAGGAGCGGGAGCAGACGACGAGGGTTCGTCTGCTACGATGTGTCGCGGAACCGAAAGGAAAAAAAGTAGATTTTCTGATAGAAATCGCGTCCCGCGGGCAACGGAATCAAACGCGAGCTTGAATTGTGAGCGTCTGCTATTTCATGAAGGAAGCCATTGACAGCCCGTGCTTTATTTGCAGGTTTTAAGTCGCTCTGTTGCCGTACAGACGCTGAAATATACCAGTGTGTCAAGAAATACTCACAACAAACGCATCAGCGCCCCCGAGATGTTTATCACCATCCGTGTGCGGGTGAAAAATTTAATATTTGTCGACAAAACTCCCCAGCAGAAACCTCTGACTGCCCAATAAGCATCAGAGAAAGCTAAACATAGTGACTTTACCCGAGGCTTGGGCAACATCATCATGTTTAACATTTACCTACGTCAGCTAACTTGCCCCGTCGTATTTTGTTCGAGAAAGCTCTCGTTCTCGACGCCCTCACCAAGGCTAATATCTGATCCACCTGTAATGACGATCGAAATCGAAAGTCCCACGAAAAGTTTTGCTGGATATTCCAACAGACTTGTTTTAATCCGTACCATCATTTCAGTGGTTCACGCATAATACCATGCTCAAACGGATCAAGCTTCTGCTCGGACAGCATCATCAGTTTTCTTCAGTGTAAACGGTTATAAGAATTGAAAGATTGCAACCAGCTGCTTTGTAGACAGCTGGTTGCGGAAATTTACGCCGTCTGTAACTATCTTTACGACAGCCGAGTTGCTTGAAGTCATCGCAACTATAAACTACAGGTTGCAGCGACCAACGTTTGTAGATAAACGTTGGTAGCGACTGCGCACATGCATTGACACCCATCATTCCGAACAGAAAGGCGCTAGTTTCGGTTTGAGGTCGGTACCTTTTCTACAACATAGATGGCGGCAGCATCAGTCTTCTGCACTCGGTGCATTGGGCGTGTTCGTTTGAGTCCAGTTCTCCGTGCAACACTCTGCGAGTGCGATGCATTCTGGGAGAGAACTCGAACGGTGCCAGTGCGTGTGAAACGAACTCGCTATTAATCTTTATAACAACGTTTTTAAAACTTCCAACAACAACACAAAAAAAATTGAAAGTGAAACTTGTTAATTTAAAATGAATCTGCGACCCCGCTAAAGTCAGCCACATCCAAATCAAGGACCCACAACACTGGGCATTACGCTAGAGGGCGAAAAAGATGGCGTTCGCCGTGCCGCAAGCATGGTGCCGTGTGTCGCGAGTTATATCTTTGAGCAGGTGCAATTACAGTGTCTCCACGTCGCAAGAAAGCTACCGGCATATCTGCAACCTCCACCTCCTTCGAAACAACAATGTAAATATGTGTCTGTTTCGCGGCCCGCCGCTGACGCGATGCTACAGCTCGCCGCCTCAGCGCAAGGGCTTCTTCGGCCAGGTCTTCGAGAACATAAAACAAGAAATGGTGCAGAGCAAAGAGATGAAAGAAAGCTTAAAGAAATTTCGCGAAGAAGCGGCTAAGTTGGAGCAGTCGGAAGCGCTCCGCAGCGCTAGGCAGAAGTACGAGAACATCGAGGCGGAGACGGCCAAAGGGTCGCAGCAAATCAAGGAGCAGCTCGAATCTCTCAAAGAAAAGATCAGAGAAGGCATCGAAGAGGCGCAGAAGAGCGAGATCGGAAAGATGAGTCGTGAATTCACCGAGGAGCTTGCCAAATCCGCGAAGACGGCGGCGGAGACGCTCGCCAAGCAGGGCGACCAGCTCGGCAAGTCGGGCGCCTTCCAAGCCGTCTCGTCGGGCATCAAAGCGGTCAAGACCGAAATCGACGTCTCGACCATTCCGGGCGCCAGGGTCTACCGGGCGCCGGAGAAACTCCGCAAGCGTTCGGAGTCGAGCAGCGCCTCCGCCGCCGAACCGCGGGTGGTGAGCCCGAACGAAGAGGCTACGGGCATCGAGCTGCACAAGGACTCGCGCTGGTACCAGAGCTGGCAGAACTTCCGCGAGAACAACCCCTACGTGCACAAGTTCTTCGATCTCAAAACCCAGTACGACGAGAGCGACAACCCGCTGGTGCGGGCGTCGCGGACGCTCACCGACAAGGTGAGCGACATCTTTGGCGGCCTCTTCCAGAAGACGGAGCTGTCTGAGGTGCTCACCGAGATCTGCAAGATGGACCCAGCCTTCGACAAGAACGAGTTCCTCAGGCAGTGCGAGACGGACATCATCCCCAACGTTCTGGAGGCCATCGTCCGCGGGGACCTGGAGATCCTGCGCGACTGGTGCCACGATGCGCCCTTCAATGTGCTCAGCACGCCCATCAAGCAGGCGGCACAGCTGGGGTACCGCTTCGACTCCAAGGTGCTGGACGTGACCAACGTTGACCTGGCCATGGGCAAGATAATGGAGCAGGGCCCAGTGCTCATCATCACCTTCCAGTCGCAGCAGATCATGGTGGTGCGCAACGCCAAGGGGGACGTCGTGAGGGGGACCCTGACAAGATCATGCGGATGCACTATGCCTGGGTCCTATGCAGAGACCAGAACGAGCTGGACCCCAGGGCCGCCTGGAAGCTCATGGACCTCTCGGCCAACTCGGCGGAACAGTGGCTCTAACCCCGGCGTGGTTCTAGGTGTGGGCAGCCCTTGGAAGACAGCCCCACTGGCTGTTTCGGGGCGCCGATGACATATAGGTGAAATTTAGGAATCAAGATTGAGGTAATGAAAGCTGACCTGCCGAAGTGAGGGGTTCCCTTCCAAAGGGCAGGGGTGTCAACTTGTTAGTCGGTTTTGTTTGTGGCTGTTCCCAAAACCTGCGGGAATCCCCAGACGTAATATGAATGATATGGGATCTAGTGATTGGCTTGAAAGCGATGGGTGGCACTACAAGATTGGTTGCACGAAAAAGTTTTCTCTTCATCTTCACACTGAAGCCTATGTCATTTCTGATTTCATAAATCATTTTTTTGTTTTGTAGGTTTGTGAGTTATAGATAATAGGTAGTACTTACCATAAGTAGGGTGTCGAACCCCTTCTGAAATAAAACGGTACAATCCGTTATTTTAAGATTGCCAATGCTGTCCAGTGTTTATTGCCAATCTGAGCACAATCAGATGCACCTTATATTTGTGTGAGAATGGTAAAAAGATTTATTATATATTTTTTTATGTGTTGACCCGCAAACACTACCAAGAAAACATATCTAGACATAACAAACCACTTTGACACGCTTCAGGACAATAGGGACTTTTAGAATAGCACACACAAGTTTAACACACATTTGCACAGGTTATGCGAGAGAGTTTTAGAATAGCGTCCCTCGCCTGCAACCCAAGCATCTTGCACTTGTAGTGCTACCAAGATACAGTTACAGCTTTTATTTGTCATACGATATGGTGTAACTTGAGAAAAGTAGGTTTTTTTGTCCTCACTAACCTTTTAAATTTGCCTAATAGGAAAATTATTGCAAGCAGTAAGCCAGCAGTGATCGTTTGCGTCGCCTCGGCAAAGCGGTCGCAAAGTGATCTTTGCCGAAAAGTGTTTGCCCATTCTTACCGGGTCTTGAAAACAGTTAGTGACGTCCACCTTACTTACAAGAGCTATGTCGTCCTGTATTGAAAACCGCAGTCACAAGGACACCGCCGCCTTCGGAGCCATGGAGGCGCGATTCAGTGTGCCATCCTTCTACGCTTGGCCCGTCTAGGTTTTAGCCTTCTCACAACCTTTTGCACCTTGCGCAAGCAGTGCAAAGGCTTTAAAACAGGTTTGGGTACCTGCGCTGTTTAAAAAAATAGCGTCCGCAGCCAAAACGTGGTTTGGGTTCAGCGTGCTCAGTTGCGACGACACTATCTGTTGGGGTAGGCTTTACGAAAGCTCCCAATAGACCTTTTTAGCGGCAGTCTCAAACGAAGCGATTTACAGCGCGCGTCCCTGGTTTGGATTTGGACATGGGGCTAACCGCTTTGTATCGGGGGCTCCCAGCATACTGGATTTAGCGAAAATTATCTGTTATTTTCAACTTGGTTTTTCTTCCACCAGTGGTCCAGTCTTCTTTTTGTCCGTTCCACCACCGGTATAGGCCGCGGGCCCCTGCCCACGGTGCTGTCGGCGCCGTCGTTGCCTCTGTTGTTGCCCTCCGTCGGTTTCCCGGAAGCCCAACGCCATTGCCATGTGTCCGCCGCACGGCACCTCCTGCTGCGGGCCCGTGCACTCCAGGATGACGTGCTGCAGCGTTTCTTCGGCCCCCTGTGTGCACAGGGTGCATCGCACGTCAGTGTCTGTGTACTTTGCCCGAAGCATGCGCGTTCGCAGCATGCCTCCTCAGGCGTCGAACAGAAGTCTACTGCCCCTGCCGTTGTCCATGAATTCTATCTTCCTCACTTCCTGTTTTTCCCTGGTGTACAGGGCAAGCGCCGGCTTCTGTCCCGCCTTCTCCGTCCACCGTTGAGTCTCGGTCTCGGCGACTCTCGTGCAGATGTTTTCCAATTGTTCTGGAGTCGGGTAGAGGAGAGGGCTGTTTATGCGATACCGGAGGGCCAGCTGGCGTGTCCGTCGCACTCGCACCCACCTAGTCGAGAGGCTCGAGGTGGATGTATTTGAAAGCCTGTCTTGCCCACCGCCCTTCCTGCATTTGGCAGAGGCGTCGTTCGAAGCCCAGCTTGGACTGAGCCTCTCTGGCATCGAAGCTGGACCACCCCATGTCCCCCTGCACTGCCTCGTTAGGCGTTCCTCAACTGGCTCCCAGTGCCGCCCGTCCCACTTCTCTCTGGTGCACCTCTAGGCACTCACGCGTGTGGGACGACAGGCACAGAACTCCATTTCCAAAAGTGAGACCTGGCACTGCCACCATCTTCCACACCGCCCGGGAGATCTCGAAACGGTTGTAATCCTAGAGGGCTCTGGCAGTCAATATCCCCTTGGACCTCCTGCTCTTAGCCTGGAGCCTGGTCTTATGGTCTTCGAGGTAGTTTTGGCCCTCCTGGATGTGGATCCCCAGGTACTTGTTCCCCCTGGATTTTCAGCTCATCTACCTCTGTGTCTCTTCTGTCCCTGAAGCCCATCAATGCCGACTTCTTAGCACTGAAACTCAACCCCAGCGGCGCCCCCATTGTGTTACACTCGTTCATAAGGGCTGCAGGCCCTCCATGGAGTCTGCCATCAGGACAATATCGTCGGCATAGATTAGCCCAGGGATTTTACCTTTTGAGAGGGTGTGTCAGTGTTGCCCGACTGCGCTGGGCTATGGGTTTTCTAGTCAGTGGGCTGTGGCAGCCTGCGTAGGCCCGCTTCCGGACACTGGTGGAGGCTAAATTGCTGCGTTCGATTTTTTATTTTGTGTTCTATCGCGAATAGAATATCTCGAGTTTTTAAAAATGCATTGTACTATTTTTGGGGTCAAAAACAAAGAAATGAAAGCTGTTTTGGTGAGTCCGTGCGCGACAGAACACATGCAACTGGAATGTTTTGTTTCATATCATGTTGATCTTTTTATGGCACCATACACTCAGCCATGTCAATCTACAAAGGTCATAACCGTCGAAAACATTCGACCACACAGGATATCCGAATTGCATGAATATTCCACGCCCGCAAGATGAAATTCAACGAGTCTCATCAATTGAACAACATATATTGTACGTACCCCACGGTGCCGCGATATCCGAGCAGGATTTGAGAAAGGTCTCAAATAACACAGTATATTAAATGTACAGTGCCAACGATGGTCACTTCATGACAATCGAATGGAATCCGGCATATTTTGGGGCACATGTAGAAGAGAGCTGCTTTTTTGCACAGCTTCAAAGCAAATAGACAAACGTGTCTATTCCGTCCCCACACCCCAGACCCAACCCTATCGGCTATTTTTCGCGAAGACCCGGAACATAGCCGGGAAGGTGTTTTCAAGATTATCTCAGCGAAAATAATCCTCCAAGGTTGAACTGCCTGCGTCGCGGGCTGCTTGACGTTTGCTTTCTTTGTTTTCTTCGTTCATTTCCTGCAAAGGCCGAGCACGCTACGAGCCCTGTTATTCCCTGGTTCTCACAGTGGAAGATAACACACAAAGGGTAAGCATCCTAAACATGCAAATAAAGTAAAAACTTCCAAGAAAAGCCGGCGAACTTTGAATGCACAATGCAGGTGGGGAGTCGCGCTGACCGGGTTTCCACAGCTCGGGCAGGTGGCAGAAATTTCTGGCTGATAGGGGTCGCTTGATTCGCAAAATGGCAGCGGCAAGAGAGCTCTTTTTGCAAAGGTGTGTACCCAGCAGCATTAGGGGTATTGTTAACCTACTGAGGTTCGACTTCACCCAGGTTTAAATTGATTTTGTTTAGCATAAAGTTTGACAAAAGTTTTTCTATATCTTAACGCTCTAACTTATATTTTTGGTGGCCGCATACTCTTGCTAAGAATGAAGCACCCTGCCAGTTTTGAATCAAGAATTGCTGGCCTTGGAGGACAGTGGCATGAGATTTAGGTGAGTTAGTGGGTCACCATGGGTTGTCACCGTGTCTTCTGTTCTATTCAGGTCAGGATTGGACGACAGCGCTTAAAGGGTGCTCCGGCCGTTTTCGAGCTACCTAAACAAATTGCATTTTCTGACTACCGGGCTTCAGTCGTCACGGTATGCTATTTATTTTCTCCAAATTCAAAATAGCAATTGAGAAAACCGTAAATCAAGTTGATGCAGAAACCAGCATTCAAATTTTTGCGCGCTCTTCAGTGGTGTGACGTCACACATGGTACAGACTTTCAGGTCGTGCATGTAGTCTTAAACAGAGTATGTCAAGTGTTTTTTGCGTGCTTCTGAGTGAATCAGTTACCAAACATTCTTTTCCCACCATCAAGCGTCTTGTAATCAGTTGGGAACATGGCTTACTGCCCCCTTTGTACCATTTCTGTCGTCACACTTCAATGTTGCCAGTAGGGGCTCCCAGTTTGAGAAACACGCTGAAAACGAAATTCGGAAATTCAATAACTTTGCGAATTTTTTTCTTTTCGCACAATACTTGGGGAACTCGTAGAGCCATGTGTATCGGTGGGTTGAGCCAATTTTGAAGCAAATCAACGACCATGAAAAAATTGCCGGAGTGCCCCTTTAAAACTACACTAGCAGTCATAATTGGCTGAATCGCATGAAAGAAGCAAAAGCAACTTTCCATCCTCGTGGCAGAAAAATCTTGCATGAGAACAATTAAATTTTTGTCATCGCACAATGCTGAAAGGCAGCAGGTACAAAGAAAACGAAAAGCTCTGGACGACTACATTATCTGTGTTTTGACATGTCCATTGTTTGCAAGTGCTGTTGCATTGTGATAAGTGTGACGCATTATCAGGGCATATACAAATCGTAAAGCAAACCTTCACTTAGTTTTTTATGAGTTTTTTCACCAATTATCACAATTTTCAGCATCCCTACAAAACATGCATATTTTTATATACAAATAAACACCGAAAAACTTCCGCCGATTTTCGTTATAAGCAAACACAGGAAAATCTAAAACTCACACGTGGGGCTTATAGCCCGCACCTTGCTGCTGCTCGTTCAAGCAGTTATATGGTACTGCAAGCTTACCAAAACTACCTTCACATATGTGCTGTGTGCAGCGTGCATGCATGTGAGGGGCACCAGGTGACATGCAATGCTTGCAATTTTGTATGCTCAGGGACAGCGTTGTGAGAATATACAGACAAAGCTGAGGGCACATACTTACCTTGAGCGGCAATTAAAGCTCTGTGCAGCTATGCCAGCTGCACAGAGCTCTGTGCAGCTATGCTCTGTGCAGCCACGCAAAAAAGCGCCTAGAACCACAGTGTTGCCGCTGGACAGCTTCGTTGGAGCAAAAGAAACTGAAAATGTGATTATGAAGAGTTGTTGATGCAGCAAAAGAGGTCCAACACTGAGTTTCGTGAGAGCAGCACTGATCGGGTATTGTCCTTAACACATTCAACAGTTAATTGAAGTATTCATACTTTATATGTTTTGTGTTACTGTGCAATCATGGATAATAATTTTTTTTAAATTGAAATTGACTCTTGCATGAATATGTTTCCAAGCTAAATACCTTGGATAAAAATGTGGCAACACTATTCAGGTCGAATATTATTGAATGTAGCCAAAATATTGAAGGTCGAACCCCAAGTTTAAATTTTGCGTTTTCAGTAAATGCTGCTTACAATTAATCCCTAACGTTCATAACGTATGAAAAAAGTGTTAGTTTTTCTCCACACAGTGGTAGCCTTGGACAAAAATTTAGAGAAAAACAAGCTGTGTTCACCCCTTCATTTTGCACTACCATGACAAGCGGCCAAGTAGTCCGGTTTCATCAGTTTGCAACCAGTGTTCATTGTAGCCTTGGACTGGGGTTGGCAAAGCACAAGGCATGCGCTGACTTCCCTACATTGTTAGGGTTCAACTGCTCTTGCCATTGCAGCGATTGGACACGAGCCACTTCCCGAATGCTCGTCGAGGCATCATCTGTCACAGGCCCAAATCTAGTGCCTACATACTGTTTGCGTCTAATTTAAGAGCCCCATTTTACCATCAACACCATTGGGTAATTCTTGCAAATGTGGCAACACTGCAGCCCCCATGATTATACATTAAAGTTTGCAAAGAAACTAAAAGAAAAGTTTTGCTTTTATTCTTCAGGTTACACTACAACAAAGATGCTTCTTAGTGGTGTTGTGTGTGAGTATACTTGGATCCCATCTGTTCCAGTAAGATTGTGTAAAATGAGAAACATTCCAACCGATTAACATTGCACAGCCGATTTAACCAAACATTTCCGACGTCCCAACTGATAATGAATCTTGGATCTTCGCATTCACCAGAGCTTTAAGCAGCATGAGTGAATTTTAGGTTGCAAACTAACATATCGACCATTTCGGCACCCTAACTATGCACATTGCTGTAGTGGCCAGCGCTGCTTTTTTGCAACCACGAGCATCCTGCACGTCAAGACTAACTTGTAGCTGCACATGGTCACACGAGCAGAGATATGGCAGTGGCCAGAACACCTTGCTTGCTATTCTGTATGTGCTGGGCTGTGCTTCGGTCATCTGTCTGTTTTCCATCCGGTGTTTTTGCAGAGTTAGTATGCCAGTCCCCCTCCAACTGATTTCTTCAGACAAGTTGCTGCTTCTAAATGTTTCTCTACTTTCCCACATGTGTCTGTCTAGAAATTTATTTACAGGAAGGCAATGGAGCTGCAAAAATTGGCATTATGCTCTTTAGTTACTGTGAGGAAGAGGGAGGAGGGTTGCTGAAATTGACTTTTTGTCTTTGTTGAGCTCTGAGCGGTGACATGTGTTTGAGTGTGATTGACCGTGTTACACCAACATAACTGTCTGAACCAGCTTCTAGGATTGCTTTCAGTATATTTTCAGAGGCCTTAATCTAAATAGAGCCATGTGTCATGATTCTAAGAAATGACATACAATGAAATTGAAGGGGCAAGAAGGAAGAAGATGATGCCACTTGAGAGAACGTTGTTAGAAGAGGAAGAAAAAGAAAAAGGATGGCGACGCAGGGGTAATCGAAGACTGAGACCGGGAGGAAGCGGCAAATGGGGTCCATGGCTACGCTCCAGGACTCGCCCGACTCTTGCTGTGCACAAGCTGTCATGGCGAGAGTTCCACACTCCCCGTCAGACGCCTAGGAGACAAGGGCCTTCGCTGCCTTTGGCAAGTGACTTCGGTTCGTCGACGCAACGAAACCAAACTGTAAGACCAGGGGGCTATGTTGCACGTTTTGGACTCTCAGGAGACTAGGGAGAAGGAAGTAACGTCAACAGCGCTCTTTGGATGTTGATTGGTGGAGTCGCTGATGACGGTATCTGCAGAAGATATGTTCATTCACACCTACGTCACTTCCTTCTCCCTAGTCTCCTGGGAGTCCAAAACATGCAACATAGCCGCCCTGCTCCGAACAGCTTCGTTTATTGGAACTGTAGATGTGCTTAAGCGTGTGTGTATTATTTCCTCTTTTACTGTGTACATACTCCTTTGCTTTCCGTTATATCTTCGTCTTCCTTTTGTAAATATAATGGGTTGTAAATTATTCGTTTTCGGCCTCGCCTCTATCGCATCCGGCCGAACCGTGACACCATGTTTGTGAGCATATAAAATGCATAAAATCTTTACTGAGCGAAACTAAAGTCCAATACACTTCCTTTTTGATGGGGTTTGATCCTTGCGATCATAAATTTTTGTTTTTGAGTGAATGTGTATTATGACCTCTAATCGGTCACGTTTTTCTTTCTACCATACTCATTTTCACCTTGGAAACCATAGTAAAAATGGGCTCCTGGTAAAAAGTTACCAATTTTCTTCTGTATCTACCCAAAATGGTCAACTTTTGAAAAGCTTTGGCTTAATATGAATGAAACGTACAGTATATACTGGCAGTCGTAAGGCAGAATGCAGCGCAAAGCTTTCTCTGTGTACGTGAATTGTGAAATAAATTTTAGTTTATTATATTAGGAACACACTGACATTGTTTAGGAAAAATATTGTTAGAAAACTAATGCCAAATTTTTTATTTTTTTTTCATTAGATACGCAGCAGAATGCGTGAAGAGTGCAACCGTGAAAACAAAATTACCAAGAAGTAATTTATTTTATGCTGACATCATGCTGAAAAATCAAATTAATATTTTGCCTTTTATGTTGTCGCGGAAATCGGCATAATTTATAAAAGACATCCTAAAAGAAAAAAGAAATACAAGGCCACAGTTGCATTGTCAATTCAATTTCAGTTAGGAAAAAGAAAGAGTAAGCCTTTCCCTTTGTCCCGTTACCAAACGATAGTTTTTCTAAAGGGAAATTAATGCCGAAAAGTTGAATGGAGAAAAACGCATTCAAAGTGCTCAAACCTCAACCTCTTCTTTAGCATCGGGGGACCAAAAATAATTCATAAAAAATAACTATGCAGTGTACAAATGAAACTTTGGCAATACCTTTTAAATGTTGGTGGATGTAAATATGACTTTTTTTTTTAAATCAACTTTCTTTTTGTATAAATTATTTTGGGTAGTGTTCTCATTTTAAAGGCACTTATATATTCATTTAAGGCTGCGGTCCCACGGCGGCCATCTTGAACAAGGCGTTAGTTCAACCAATAGATGGCGACACGCACCCGTGGGGTGGCCGAAACATTGGTTCACGGTGGGATGGCTCGAGCACCATCACGTTCCCCTCGTGGCCTTGCTCGCGCCGCTGCCAGCTGTGCTCAGCTGGCTCAATAGCGTGGCCCAGCAAACGAATGTATGCGAGAATTTCAGGCTTTGTATAAATTGTTCTCTGATATAGGGAGGTGCGGTTCAGCGGTTGTCACGGGCTTTCGCAATAAATCTTACCAAGAAGGAATCAATTGTTGATTGACGTGTCAATACTCTTTCAATGAAAACTTCTGCAGGGATGCACGCTCAGTAGACTCAATCTTCCAAGACATCAGTGGAAGCGGACGTCAAGTAAACTGCTTCGCAATTTACGGTACTTACCTCACCATTATAATGACGACCGAAAAGTGACATAACGAAATATTGTGTTTTATGGGATCCGGAAGATTTTGTAAAGGTTGTTACATTATAGTTCCCAGAAAACAAACGCCGTTGCAATATTTTCGAAAGTACCGATATAATGTTGTAAGTACAGCTTCGGAGGAGTATGATGAAAACCATCAGAATAAATAGGAAGACGTTTATTTGCAATGAACACGCTATGAATGAACGGCGTTTAGCGATGGCAAGTTATGAGCGTATGGGAATTTATAAGTTCACGTGATTGCTAACTATGGACATGCGGACAATGACGACCTGTTTTGTCGGGAGATGGAGTAGCGGTGATGACCTGATATCGGACGAATCGTGGCAGACGAACAAGCAAGTTTCTTCTCAGCGAATGGTAAGCGTCCAGTGTCAAGCACAGCACGGCTACCGACGTTGTCGACGTTTCGAACACTTACCACTTTCGACAAAAGTGCTGGCACATCAGCTAACTTTGTGGAAAGAGTCGAAGGCTTCCTCGAGTCCAGCGCCATCATGAACTGTAACTGAAAACGATCCACTATTCAGTCTGTGGGTGGCGAAACGTATCCGCATCTGCGGAGTCATGGTCGATGCGTACTCTAAGTGGTTGGAAGTTTACACGATGCCTGCCACGACGTAAACACGCGTCATAGACGTTCTACGCTCTCTTTCCCTACTTTTGCCCTATCAAAAATACTTTTCTCTGATAACGCGCCAAATCTTGCTTCAAATAAAATAAACAAGCCCCCCCCCCCCCCCCCAAAAAAAATGGCATCAGGCATCACATTAGTGCACCATACCATCCTGCAGCTAACGGGCAAGCAGAACAGTGGGTGTGCGAAACGAAAAAAGCCCTCTTAATTGAAGCTTACGGAAGAAGCAGTTCAGTGAAGAATCGCCAGGTTGTTGTTCCAGCAGCACGCGACGGTTTCATTTTACACGGTAAAAACACCCGCCGAAACAATATGTTCGGCGGACGAAGAGCCACACCGCTCGATCTCATATGATACTATGGCCATGAATGAAGATCGAGAGACTCCCAGATCGGGAGTAATGGCAGATTATTCGGTCGGACAACTTGTGTACGTGAGGAATTTCAGCGGAAGTCGGGCCTTCCATGTAAAACTTGAGTGAAAAAGGCTCTATGTTGGTTGACAAGAAGGTGTCATCCCTCTGAAGACGTTGGATATCAATGCCCTTGAGTGTAAATATAACGAAATCACAAAACTCTCTTTGTGTATTGTGTAACTGCCCTTGTATTTGGTAGTAGAGGCTATGGTGGTGATTTGGACCTTTCACACCAGGCTCCTATTTCTTATTTTTCGCCTCATACTCCTTTGCGGTTTCAGTAGTCTTCAAGAATCTTTTGGAACGGGGACAATTTACGTCAATGAGGCCATTTGTTCCAAGTAGTCAATCAGGGAATGCTGCTAGAAATCCGTCCTTTATATTAACGAATAAGCCGCACTTCTGCACATTGCAGTTTTCCTGTTCCACGTACAGTTGTAAAGCAGCATCCTCATTGATTCTACCATATTCTGTTGCGGGTGAAGAAAGGTCTTTGGGTACACGATACTTGAAACAAGTCTGGCACTGTACGTTTTGGTTCGACACCCACTAATATCGTCGTCCTTATAGAGCCTGATAATTTAATCATTACTTCGTCACCTCATATTGCTCTTCATCAACAGTAAGTACAATAGGCTACCGCCATATTACAATTCAAGAATTGAAAAATTGAGTCGTTCAGTCCTTCAATATGTTTATTAATTATATAATGTTATTACGTTACATTACCTCGAGACGATCGACGTCCATCGTCGATCTTCAAATACTTATATAAGGGGGGGGGGGCGATCGGTGGCCGAGTGCATGTCTAGCGCACACCAGCTCGGAACACGTGGAGCGAAAGCTCGCGCTGCAGAACCCACCCCGCCCCTGCCCGTTTCGATGTGGAAGAGCATCATACCGGCGTATGGTCGTGTATCACTACTGCGTGGTGCACGTTAAAGACCCCAGGTTTGCGGTTGTACCGCACTGGCTAAATTGCTCATGTACACCTGAGACACCAGACGCCCACTAAGGCAGACTAACTTCCGGCTGTATAAACATACACACAACAATTTGCAATTAGACGCACAATCACAAAGAACACAGCGTGCCACCTCTTTTTTTTTACCGTCTTTTTTTAACCAGCGCAAGCTCGCGCGTTCTCTCTTTTGAGACGGTTAGAACTAACGTTGATTAGAAACCGTCGCACATAAAACCCGCGTTTCTCCTACCCGGCCGCTTCCTCCTCTCATTATGTGTAGGTGGTTAAAACTAAATAAGCTATAATAATGGTGTATTATTCATATTCAGTTTCAGTTTCAGTCAGGGGAAAGGAGGTTCGCGGGAAGTAGGGCCAATAAATGAGCTGCGCTTAGAGTATCGGCACTCTCTTTTTCGACAGTGTTGTGGACGCCGCCATTTTGGTGCTTGTGCAGAGCCAACGGTAGAGCAGGCGCAACTGCCGATCGTCATGATTCAAAATTGCGACTTCCTCAGCATTAGATTCGGTGTTAGGAAGCTCATGTAATATTGCTTTGCTTTGTCGCAAACTGTTTAATGTGGAGGACGGAAAAGCGTTTCTTGTGATTTCAGATACAGCTTCAAATAACTGGACACCATGATTTTAAGCCACAATATGGCCAAGTGTCGCTACTCTGAAGCGTAGCTTATTTAATGACACTACTCATGCCCTTGTTCAAGAAGCTTGTAATACCTGGAGGGTCCATGACGTGAGCCCTGTGGATTCCACAAGCCACTACCTTTTGACACCTGCCTCTTCCTCATTGTTCCCGCTAGTGCCAGTAAATTAGCTATGCTTCAGAGTAACGACACTTGGCCATATTGTGGCTTACAATCATGGTTGCCAGTTATCCGAAGCTTTATCTAAAATCACAGGAAACGCTTTTCCGTCCTCCACGAATGTTTAAACAACCCGCGACAGAGCCTAGCAATATTGTATCAGCTTCCTAGCACCGCATCTAATGCAGAGGATGTTGCACTTTTGGATCATGACAATCGGCAGTTGTGTTTGCTCTGCGCAAGACCCAAAATGGCGGCGCCCAAAACAATTTTGGGGAACGGAGTGCCGATACTTTGAACGCAGCTCATTTAGTGACTCTAGGCATGAAGTGAACTCGGGTGTATTCTTTCCTCTTCGTCTTTATCGTTTATTGATTTCAATTATATCGAATAATGAACACTTTATATCACGCCTACGCTTGTGTAATTATTTCTCTTAGATTTATTAACCTGACCCAGTACTTAAACCGTTCATTTATCGATAGTAAATCTTCAAATATATTTTCTAAATGTGAAGGTGAAACGACACGGAGATTGATGATGATACAGACGCCAACGCCGCCCTCGAAAATTGTTTGAACTTGGAAATCAGCAGTTTTGTCTGCCATCCGCCAGGTAGCACAACAAAACACCCAAACAGTTTTTAATTGTTTTTAAAATTAGCTAAGCTCTACAACTATCAAGAAACCAAAGCAAGATCATTGGGAAAATCTAATACATCGCAATGTATATCTATTCCATAGAATATGTGTTATTAGATGCCAATAAATCTGTTTGATGTCCAAAAAAGATGTGCGTCAAAAACAGGTAAGTTTGAAGGGCTCCCGGAGCGTTATGACTTTGAAAATAAAAAAAGCCACCGTCCACCTCTTGGGCAACTATTGTAGTTCTAAATGTTCTAAACGATTTTACCATGGTTTAATTATTTACTCAGCGGCATTTGAATTACGATGACTCGAAGCACAAAAAAGTGCTACGTTTGATATAGAATATCTAAACAAAAAAATATTACACAACATTAATTTTTTTCTGCATATTACCAAATATAATCACTACATCTGTAGCTAATTTCATTGCCCTAGCGCTTGCCATTAAAAGTATATTTGTGCTGAGAAATGTCATTTTTAGGGCAATATTTGGAGAGCTGTAAAAAACAAAGTAGTGCAAATACCAAAAAGTATACCGTTACATTCTGCTCCGACATCATCTTAACAAAACTGCTCTATTGGAACCGTGTTATCTTTAATGAATCGTTCGTAAAACATGAACCAGCGGAGCAAGTGAGGGTCCGCGCCATCATATTCACAACGCTACAAATGCGCATGAACAGTATAAACCAATACATACATAATATCAAATGAAAGAGGATTGCATTGCCTTTCGAATGACATCAATCCCACAAAACAGTGCTTAAAAGGAGATGAGTAATGACCTACCAAAAAGTACCTAAACTGCCACATTCAGTGGGACCGTGGCCTTAAGATCAGTTGTTTCTTATTTTATTAAAAGAGTCGTTTCAAAAATTAAAAAGCTTTTTATCATTTTTTTTTCTTTCTGACTACCGGATTTTGTAAGAATATTTGTGTGCGGCTTATAAACTACGCGCAGGGACGTGATAGGCGCGCCTTTTGCGTCAAAGTATGTACCCTGCTAGATCCTGCAACATTTCGCCAAAATATGAGGAATATGCGCCAACATCGCGCCAGGACTCAATTTCCCTTTATTAGTAGTGAAACTATAATAGCTCGGGTCCCGCTACACGGCCGCATTGTAATGCTAGGTTTGGGCAGATTTTCACAACTTACGATTATCACATTGAATAACGTGCCGTTCGCTTTGATCTATGTATCAAAGACTTGCAGCGCTCGGGTTCGCGGAGTGCTGGCGGCTTGGTTAGCTCCGTTGAGTGCGCTTCTCGGCGCGAACTGGCATACAGCAGTGAAGCGACAACCGCGGAGTTGCCATCGAGATTGCGATTTTGCGTCCCTTGCTCCGCCGCAGCGCACCCACGTGTTGAGGGGAAAACTCGCTCCTGCGGAGCGGAATGTTGCTCACGCGTAGTCGGTAGTCCCCTGCGGTTAAACTTTCTAAATAAAACCGAAGCTAATACATCAAATAAACTGCAACGTCTTAAAAAGATATTTCTTTTTAGCATTTATAGGGTTATAG
>JAZHYW010006887.1:0-15839 GCA_037355805.1 Ixodes ricinus
CTTAAATGAATATATAAGTGCCTTTAAAATGAGAACACTACCCAAAATAATTTATACAAAAAGAAAGTTGATTTAAAAAAAAAGTCATATTTACATCCACCAACATTTAAAAGGTATTGCCAAAGTTTCATTTGTACACTGCATAGTTATTTTTTATGAATTATTTTTGGTCCCCCGATGCTAAAGAAGAGGTTGAGGTTTGAGCACTTTGAATGCGTTTTTCTCCATTCAACTTTTCGGCATTAATTTCCCTTTAGAAAAACTATCGTTTGGTAACGGGACAAAGGGAAAGGCTTACTCTTTCTTTTTCCTAACTGAAATTGAATTGACAATGCAACTGTGGCCTTGTATTTCTTTTTTCTTTTAGGATGTCTTTTATAAATTATGCCGATTTCCGCGACAACATAAAAGGCAAAATATTAATTTGATTTTTCAGCATGATGTCAGCATAAAATAAATTACTTCTTGGTAATTTTGTTTTCACGGTTGCACTCTTCACGCATTCTGCTGCGTATCTAATGAAAAAAAAATAAAAAATTTGGCATTAGTTTTCTAACAATAATTTTCCTAAACAATGTCAGTGTGTTCCTAATATAATAAACTAAAATTTATTTCACAATTCACGTACACAGAGAAAGCTTTGCGCTGCATTCTGCCTTACGACTGCCAGTATATACTGTACGTTTCATTCATATTAAGCCAAAGCTTTTCAAAAGTTGACCATTTTGGGTAGATACAGAAGAAAATTGGTAACTTTTTACCAGGAGCCCATTTTTACTATGGTTTCCAAGGTGAAAATGAGTATGGTAGAAAGAAAAACGTGACCGATTAGAGGTCATAATACACATTCACTCAAAAACAAAAATTTATGATCGCAAGGATCAAACCCCATCAAAAAGGAAGTGTATTGGACTTTAGTTTCGCTCAGTAAAGATTTTATGCATTTTATATGCTCACAAACATGGTGTCACGGTTCGGCCGGATGCGATAGAGGCGAGGCCGAAAACGAATAATTTACAACCCATTATATTTACAAAAGGAAGACGAAGATATAACGGAAAGCAAAGGAGTATGTACACAGTAAAAGAGGAAATAATACACACACGCTTAAGCACATCTACAGTTCCAATAAACGAAGCTGTTCGGAGCAGGGCGGCTATGTTGCATGTTTTGGACTCCCAGGAGACTAGGGAGAAGGAAGTGACGTAGGTGTGAATGAACATATCTTCTGCAGATACCGTCATCAGCGACTCCACCAATCAACATCCAAAGAGCGCTGTTGACGTTACTTCCTTCTCCCTAGTCTCCTGAGAGTCCAAAACGTGCAACATAGCCCCCTGGTCTTACAGTTTGGTTTCGTTGCGTCGACGAACCGAAGTCACTTGCCAAAGGCAGCGAAGGCCCTTGTCTCCTAGGCGTCTGACGGGGAGTGTGGAACTCTCGCCATGACAGCTTGTGCACAGCAAGAGTCGGGCGAGTCCTGGAGCGTAGCCATGGACCCCATTTGCCGCTTCCTCCCGGTCTCAGTCTTCGATTACCCCTGCGTCGCCATCCTTTTTCTTTTTCTTCCTCTTCTAACAACGTTCTCTCAAGTGGCATCATCTTCTTCCTTCTTGCCCCTTCAATTTCATTGTATGTCATTTCTTAGAATCATGACACATGGCTCTATTTAGATTAAGGCCTCTGAAAATATACTGAAAGCAATCCTAGAAGCTGGTTCAGACAGTTATGTTGGTGTAACACGGTCAATCACACTCAAACACATGTCACCGCTCAGAGCTCAACAAAGACAAAAAGTCAATTTCAGCAACCCTCCTCCCTCTTCCTCACAGTAACTAAAGAGCATAATGCCAATTTTTGCAGCTCCATTGCCTTCCTGTAAATAAATTTCTAGACAGACACATGTGGGAAAGTAGAGAAACATTTAGAAGCAGCAACTTGTCTGAAGAAATCAGTTGGAGGGGACTGGCATACTAACTCTGCAAAAACACCGGATGGAAAACAGACAGATGACCGAAGCACAGCCCAGCACATACAGAATAGCAAGCAAGGTGTTCTGGCCACTGCCATATCTCTGCTCGTGTGACCATGTGCAGCTACAAGTTAGTCTTGACGTGCAGGATGCTCGTGGTTGCAAAAGCAGCGCTGGCCACTACAGCAATGTGCATAGTTAGGGTGCCGAAATGGTCGATATGTTAGTTTGCAACCTAAAATTCACTCATGCTGCTTAAAGCTCTGGTGAATGCGAAGATCCAAGATTCATTATCAGTTGGGACGTCGGAAATGTTTGGTTAAATCGGCTGTGCAATGTTAATCGGTTGGAATGTTTCTCATTTTACACAATCTTACTGGAACAGATGGGATCCAAGTATACTCACACACAACACCACTAAGAAGCATCTTTGTTGTAGTGTAACCTGAAGAATAAAAGCAAAACTTTTCTTTTAGTTTCTTTGCAAACTTTAATGTATAATCATGGGGGCTGCAGTGTTGCCACATTTGCAAGAATTACCCAATGGTGTTGATGGTAAAATGGGGCTCTTAAATTAGACGCAAACAGTATGTAGGCACTAGATTTGGGCCTGTGACAGATGATGCCTCGACGAGCATTCGGGAAGTGGCTCGTGTCCAATCGCTGCAATGGCAAGAGCAGTTGAACCCTAACAATGTAGGGAAGTCAGCGCATGCCTTGTGCTTTGCCAACCCCAGTCCAAGGCTACAATGAACACTGGTTGCAAACTGATGAAACCGGACTACTTGGCCGCTTGTCATGGTAGTGCAAAATGAAGGGGTGAACACAGCTTGTTTTTCTCTAAATTTTTGTCCAAGGCTACCACTGTGTGGAGAAAAACTAACACTTTTTTCATACGTTATGAACGTTAGGGATTAATTGTAAGCAGCATTTACTGAAAACGCAAAATTTAAACTTGGGGTTCGACCTTCAATATTTTGGCTACATTCAATAATATTCGACCTGAATAGTGTTGCCACATTTTTATCCAAGGTATTTAGCTTGGAAACATATTCATGCAAGAGTCAATTTCAATTTAAAAAAAATTATTATCCATGATTGCACAGTAACACAAAACATATAAAGTATGAATACTTCAATTAACTGTTGAATGTGTTAAGGACAATACCCGATCAGTGCTGCTCTCACGAAACTCAGTGTTGGACCTCTTTTGCTGCATCAACAACTCTTCATAATCACATTTTCAGTTTCTTTTGCTCCAACGAAGCTGTCCAGCGGCAACACTGTGGTTCTAGGCGCTTTTTGCGTGGCTGCACAGAGCATAGCTGCACAGAGCTCTGTGCAGCTGGCATAGCTGCACAGAGCTTTAATTGCCGCTCAAGGTAAGTATGTGCCCTCAGCTTTGTCTGTATATTCTCACAACGCTGTCCCTGAGCATACAAAATTGCAAGCATTGCATGTCACCTGGTGCCCCTCACATGCATGCACGCTGCACACAGCACATATGTGAAGGTAGTTTTGGTAAGCTTGCAGTACCATATAACTGCTTGAACGAGCAGCAGCAAGGTGCGGGCTATAAGCCCCACGTGTGAGTTTTAGATTTTCCTGTGTTTGCTTATAACGAAAATCGGCGGAAGTTTTTCGGTGTTTATTTGTATATAAAAATATGCATGTTTTGTAGGGATGCTGAAAATTGTGATAATTGGTGAAAAAACTCATAAAAAACTAAGTGAAGGTTTGCTTTACGATTTGTATATGCCCTGATAATGCGTCACACTTATCACAATGCAACAGCACTTGCAAACAATGGACATGTCAAAACACAGATAATGTAGTCGTCCAGAGCTTTTCGTTTTCTTTGTACCTGCTGCCTTTCAGCATTGTGCGATGACAAAAATTTAATTGTTCTCATGCAAGATTTTTCTGCCACGAGGATGGAAAGTTGCTTTTGCTTCTTTCATGCGATTCAGCCAATTATGACTGCTAGTGTAGTTTTAAAGGGGCACTCCGGCAATTTTTTCATGGTCGTTGATTTGCTTCAAAATTGGCTCAACCCACCGATACACATGGCTCTACGAGTTCCCCAAGTATTGTGCGAAAAGAAAAAAAATTCGCAAAGTTATTGAATTTCCGAATTTCGTTTTCAGCGTGTTTCTCAAACTGGGAGCCCCTACTGGCAACATTGAAGTGTGACGACAGAAATGGTACAAAGGGGGCAGTAAGCCATGTTCCCAACTGATTACAAGACGCTTGATGGTGGGAAAAGAATGTTTGGTAACTGATTCACTCAGAAGCACGCAAAAAACACTTGACATACTCTGTTTAAGACTACATGCACGACCTGAAAGTCTGTACCATGTGTGACGTCACACCACTGAAGAGCGCGCAAAAATTTGAATGCTGGTTTCTGCATCAACTTGATTTACGGTTTTCTCAATTGCTATTTTGAATTTGGAGAAAATAAATAGCATACCGTGACGACTGAAGCCCGGGTAGTCAGAAAATGCAATTTGTTTAGGTAGCTCGAAAACGGCCGGAGCACCCTTTAAGCGCTGTCGTCCAATCCTGACCTGAATAGAACAGAAGACACGGTGACAACCCATGGTGACCCACTAACTCACCTAAATCTCATGCCACTGTCCTCCAAGGCCAGCAATTCTTGATTCAAAACTGGCAGGGTGCTTCATTCTTAGCAAGAGTATGCGGCCACCAAAAATATAAGTTAGAGCGTTAAGATATAGAAAAACTTTTGTCAAACTTTATGCTAAACAAAATCAATTTAAACCTGGGTGAAGTCGAACCTCAGTAGGTTAACAATACCCCTAATGCTGCTGGGTACACACCTTTGCAAAAAGAGCTCTCTTGCCGCTGCCATTTTGCGAATCAAGCGACCCCTATCAGCCAGAAATTTCTGCCACCTGCCCGAGCTGTGGAAACCCGGTCAGCGCGACTCCCCACCTGCATTGTGCATTCAAAGTTCGCCGGCTTTTCTTGGAAGTTTTTACTTTATTTGCATGTTTAGGATGCTTACCCTTTGTGTGTTATCTTCCACTGTGAGAACCAGGGAATAACAGGGCTCGTAGCGTGCTCGGCCTTTGCAGGAAATGAACGAAGAAAACAAAGAAAGCAAACGTCAAGCAGCCCGCGACGCAGGCAGTTCAACCTTGGAGGATTATTTTCGCTGAGATAATCTTGAAAACACCTTCCCGGCTATGTTCCGGGTCTTCGCGAAAAATAGCCGATAGGGTTGGGTCTGGGGTGTGGGGACGGAATAGACACGTTTGTCTATTTGCTTTGAAGCTGTGCAAAAAAGCAGCTCTCTTCTACATGTGCCCCAAAATATGCCGGATTCCATTCGATTGTCATGAAGTGACCATCGTTGGCACTGTACATTTAATATACTGTGTTATTTGAGACCTTTCTCAAATCCTGCTCGGATATCGCGGCACCGTGGGGTACGTACAATATATGTTGTTCAATTGATGAGACTCGTTGAATTTCATCTTGCGGGCGTGGAATATTCATGCAATTCGGATATCCTGTGTGGTCGAATGTTTTCGACGGTTATGACCTTTGTAGATTGACATGGCTGAGTGTATGGTGCCATAAAAAGATCAACATGATATGAAACAAAACATTCCAGTTGCATGTGTTCTGTCGCGCACGGACTCACCAAAACAGCTTTCATTTCTTTGTTTTTGACCCCAAAAATAGTACAATGCATTTTTAAAAACTCGAGATATTCTATTCGCGATAGAACACAAAATAAAAAATCGAACGCAGCAATTTAGCCTCCACCAGTGTCCGGAAGCGGGCCTACGCAGGCTGCCACAGCCCACTGACTAGAAAACCCATAGCCCAGCGCAGTCGGGCAACACTGACACACCCTCTCAAAAGGTAAAATCCCTGGGCTAATCTATGCCGACGATATTGTCCTGATGGCAGACTCCATGGAGGGCCTGCAGCCCTTATGAACGAGTGTAACACAATGGGGGCGCCGCTGGGGTTGAGTTTCAGTGCTAAGAAGTCGGCATTGATGGGCTTCAGGGACAGAAGAGACACAGAGGTAGATGAGCTGAAAATCCAGGGGGAACAAGTACCTGGGGATCCACATCCAGGAGGGCCAAAACTACCTCGAAGACCATAAGACCAGGCTCCAGGCTAAGAGCAGGAGGTCCAAGGGGATATTGACTGCCAGAGCCCTCTAGGATTACAACCGTTTCGAGATCTCCCGGGCGGTGTGGAAGATGGTGGCAGTGCCAGGTCTCACTTTTGGAAATGGAGTTCTGTGCCTGTCGTCCCACACGCGTGAGTGCCTAGAGGTGCACCAGAGAGAAGTGGGACGGGCGGCACTGGGAGCCAGTTGAGGAACGCCTAACGAGGCAGTGCAGGGGGACATGGGGTGGTCCAGCTTCGATGCCAGAGAGGCTCAGTCCAAGCTGGGCTTCGAACGACGCCTCTGCCAAATGCAGGAAGGGCGGTGGGCAAGACAGGCTTTCAAATACATCCACCTCGAGCCTCTCGACTAGGTGGGTGCGAGTGCGACGGACACGCCAGCTGGCCCTCCGGTATCGCATAAACAGCCCTCTCCTCTACCCGACTCCAGAACAATTGGAAAACATCTGCACGAGAGTCGCCGAGACCGAGACTCAACGGTGGACGGAGAAGGCGGGACAGAAGCCGGCGCTTGCCCTGTACACCAGGGAAAAACAGGAAGTGAGGAAGATAGAATTCATGGACAACGGCAGGGGCAGTAGACTTCTGTTCGACGCCTGAGGAGGCATGCTGCGAACGCGCATGCTTCGGGCAAAGTACACAGACACCGACGTGCGATGCACCCTGTGCACACAGGGGGCCGAAGAAACGCTGCAGCACGTCATCCTGGAGTGCACGGGCCCGCAGCAGGAGGTGCCGTGCGGCGGACACATGGCAATGGCGTTGGGCTTCCGGGAAACCGACGAGGGCAACAACAGAGGCAACGACGGCGCCGACAGCACCGTGGGCAGGGGCCCGCGGCCTATACCGGTGGTGGAACGGACAAAAAGAAGACTGGACCACTGGTGGAAGAAAAACCAAGTTGAAAATAACAGATAATTTTCGCTAAATCCAGTATGCTGGGAGCCCCCGATACAAAGCGGTTAGCCCCATGTCCAAATCCAAACCAGGGACGCGCGCTGTAAATCGCTTCGTTTGAGACTGCCGCTAAAAAGGTCTATTGGGAGCTTTCGTAAAGCATACCCCAACAGATAGTGTCGTCGCAACTGAGCACGCTGAACCCAAACCACGTTTTGGCTGCGGACGCTATTTTTTTAAACAGCGCAGGTACCCAAACCTGTTTTAAAGCCTTTGCACTGCTTGCGCAAGGTGCAAAAGGTTGTGAGAAGGCTAAAACCTAGACGGGCCAAGCGTAGAAGGGTGGCACACTGAATCGCGCCTCCATGGCTCCGAAGGCGGCGGTGTCCTTGTGACTGCGGTTTTCAATACAGGACGACATAGCTCTTGTAAGTAAAGGCCCGTTCACACTCTTGCGACCGACTTCGACCGAGAGAGACTAGATCTGTTAAAACTTCTTAAAATTTCATTTCTGGCGCCATCTATGCGGTGACCGTGGAACTGCATTTCACAAGAGCGACGGTTTTGCGGAATTTTCGAGGTCGAATGTGCGTAATACCTATGAGAAAGGCTCGTTTATAACGTTTCCAAAAGTTTTTCGAGACAAGAAAGAAAGGTTAATGCGCGGGAGAAATAGAAAATATGCCGGATTGTCAAGTTTACACTGCAACCCGATAGATGGCGCCACTGTGCCCTCTGGTTTAAGAGGTTGTAAGGAACCAAGATTTAAGAGGTCGTAAGAGTGTGAACGGGCCTTAAGGTGGACGTCACTAACTGTTTTCAAGACCCGGTAAGAATGGGCAAACACTTTTCGGCAAAGATCACTTTGCGACCGCTTTTGCCGAGGCGACGCAAACGATCACTGCCGGCTTACTGCTTGCAATAATTTTCCTATTAGGCAAATTTAAAAGGTTAGTGAGGACAAAAAACCTACTTTTCTCAAGTTACACCATATCGTATGACAAATAAAAGCTGTAACTGTATCTTGGTAGCACTACAAGTGCAAGATGCTTGGGTTGCAGGCGAGGGACGCTATTCTAAAACTCTCTCGCATAACCTGTGCAAATGTGTGTTAAACTTGTGTGTGCTATTCTAAAAGTCCCTATTGTCCTGGAGCGTGTCAAAGTGGTTTGTTATGTCTAGATATGTTTTCTTGGTAGTGTTTGCGGGTCAACACATAAAAAAATATATAATAAATCTTTTTACCATTCTCACAAAATATAAGGTGCATCTGATTGTGCTCAGATTGGCAATAAACACTGGACAGCATTGGCAATCTTAAAATAACGGATTGTACCGTTTTATTTCAGAAGGGGTTCGACACCCTACTTATGGTAAGTACTACCTATTATCTATAACTCACAAACCTACAAAACAAAAAAATGATTTATGAAATCAGAAATGACATAGGCTTCAGTGTGAAGATGAAGAGAAAACTTTTTCGTGCAACCAATCTTGTAGTGCCACCCATCGCTTTCAAGCCAATCACTAGATCCCATATCATTCATATTACGTCTGGGGATTCCCGCAGGTTTTGGGAACAGCCACAAACAAAACCGACTAACAAGTTGACACCCCTGCCCTTTGGAAGGGAACCCCTCACTTCGGCAGGTCAGCTTTCATTACCTCAATCTTGATTCCTAAATTTCACCTATATGTCATCGGCGCCCCGAAACAGCCAGTGGGGCTGTCTTCCAAGGGCTGCCCACACCTAGAACCACGCCGGGGTTAGAGCCACTGTTCCGCCGAGTTGGCCGAGAGGTCCATGAGCTTCCAGGCGGCCCTGGGGTCCAGCTCGTTCTGGTCTCTGCATAGGACCCAGGCATAGTGCATCCGCATGATCTTGTCAGGGTCCCCCTCTACGACGTCCCCTTGGCGTTGCGCACCACCATGATCTGCTGCGACTGGAAGGTGATGATGAGCACTGGGCCCTGCTCCATTATCTTGCCCATGGCCAGGTCAACGTTGGTCACGTCCAGCACCTTGGAGTCGAAGCGGTACCCCAGCTGTGCCGCCTGCTTGATGGGCGTGCTGAGCACATTGAAGGGCGCATCGTGGCACCAGTCGCGCAGGATCTCCAGGTCCCCGCGGACGATGGCCTCCAGAACGTTGGGGATGATGTCCGTCTCGCACTGCCTGAGGAACTCGTTCTTGTCGAAGGCTGGGTCCATCTTGCAGATCTCGGTGAGCACCTCAGACAGCTCCGTCTTCTGGAAGAGGCCGCCAAAGATGTCGCTCACCTTGTCGGTGAGCGTCCGCGACGCCCGCACCAGCGGGTTGTCGCTCTCGTCGTACTGGGTTTTGAGATCGAAGAACTTGTGCACGTAGGGGTTGTTCTCGCGGAAGTTCTGCCAGCTCTGGTACCAGCGCGAGTCCTTGTGCAGCTCGATGCCCGTAGCCTCTTCGTTCGGGCTCACCACCCGCGGTTCGGCGGCGGAGGCGCTGCTCGACTCCGAACGCTTGCGGAGTTTCTCCGGCGCCCGGTAGACCCTGGCGCCCGGAATGGTCGAGACGTCGATTTCGGTCTTGACCGCTTTGATGCCCGACGAGACGGCTTGGAAGGCGCCCGACTTGCCGAGCTGGTCGCCCTGCTTGGCGAGCGTCTCCGCCGCCGTCTTCGCGGATTTGGCAAGCTCCTCGGTGAATTCACGACTCATCTTTCCGATCTCGCTCTTCTGCGCCTCTTCGATGCCTTCTCGGATCTTTTCTTTGAGAGATTCGAGCTGCTCCTTGATTTGCTGCGACCCTTTGGCCGTCTCCGCCTCGATGTTCTCGTACTTCTGCCTAGCGCTGCGGAGCGCTTCCGACTGCTCCAACTTAGCCGCTTCTTCGCGAAATTTCTTTAAGCTTTCTTTCATCTCTTTGCTCTGCACCATTTCTTGTTTTATGTTCTCGAAGACCTGGCCGAAGAAGCCCTTGCGCTGAGGCGGCGAGCTGTAGCATCGCGTCAGCGGCGGGCCGCGAAACAGACACATATTTACATTGTTGTTTCGAAGGAGGTGGAGGTTGCAGATATGCCGGTAGCTTTCTTGCGACGTGGAGACACTGTAATTGCACCTGCTCAAAGATATAACTCGCGACACACGGCACCATGCTTGCGGCACGGCGAACGCCATCTTTTTCGCCCTCTAGCGTAATGCCCAGTGTTGTGGGTCCTTGATTTGGATGTGGCTGACTTTAGCGGGGTCGCAGATTCATTTTAAATTAACAAGTTTCAGTTTCAATTTTTTTTGTGTTGTTGTTGGAAGTTTTAAAAACGTTGTTATAAAGATTAATAGCGGGTTCGTTTCACACGCACTGGCACCGTTCGAGTTCTCTCCCAGAATGCATCGCACTCGCAGAGTGTTGCACGGAGAACTGGACTCAAACGAACACGCCCAATGCACCGAGTGCAGAAGACTGATGCTGCCGCCATCTATGTTGTAGAAAAGGTACCGACCTCAAACCGAAACTAGCGCCTTTCTGTTCGGAATGATGGGTGTCAATGCATGTGCGCAGTCGCTACCAACGTTTATCTACAAACGTTGGTCGCTGCAACCTGTAGTTTATAGTTGCGATGACTTCAAGCAACTCGGCTGTCGTAAAGATAGTTACAGACGGCGTAAATTTCCGCAACCAGCTGTCTACAAAGCAGCTGGTTGCAATCTTTCAATTCTTATAACCGTTTACACTGAAGAAAACTGATGATGCTGTCCGAGCAGAAGCTTGATCCGTTTGAGCATGGTATTATGCGTGAACCACTGAAATATGGTACGGATTAAAACAAGTCTGTTGGAATATCCAGCAAAACTTTTCGTGGGACTTTCGATTTCGATCGTCATTACAGGTGGATCAGATATTAGCCTTGGTGAGGGCGTCGAGAACGAGAGCTTTCTCGAACAAAATACGACGGGGCAAGTTAGCTGACGTAGGTAAATGTTAAACATGATGATGTTGCCCAAGCCTCGGGTAAAGTCACTATGTTTAGCTTTCTCTGATGCTTATTGGGCAGTCAGAGGTTTCTGCTGGGGAGTTTTGTCGACAAATATTAAATTTTTCACCCGCACACGGATGGTGATAAACATCTCGGGGGCGCTGATGCGTTTGTTGTGAGTATTTCTTGACACACTGGTATATTTCAGCGTCTGTACGGCAACAGAGCGACTTAAAACCTGCAAATAAAGCACGGGCTGTCAATGGCTTCCTTCATGAAATAGCAGACGCTCACAATTCAAGCTCGCGTTTGATTCCGTTGCCCGCGGGACGCGATTTCTATCAGAAAATCTACTTTTTTTCCTTTCGGTTCCGCGACACATCGTAGCAGACGAACCCTCGTCGTCTGCTCCCGCTCCTCGCCGGCCTCGCCGGAGCGAGGCATGACGGGATTGCATTTTGGCGCACGCCCGATTTTCTCGGTGCAGCGGGTGCATGCACGCGTGGGGTGCCGCCGCTGAAACGAACTCGGAGAGTGCAACCACTCGTGGAGTGCCTGCCGAAACGAACTCGCTTTACGCCGCGAGTGGGCACGCGTGGACACGAGTGCCGTGAAACGAACTCGCTATAAAACATAAATACTTGAACCTTTTTATATTTTTTTAAAGTCTAAAAATTACATTGCTTTTTAAAGAAAAGGTTGAATAATAATAATAATAATAATAATAATAATAATAATAATAATAATAATAATAATAATAATAATAATAATAATAATAAAATTTCAGATCATGCAGGAAAAAGGGGTCATGTCTGAAAATCTTTTGAAAGAAAATATATATGCTGGGCAAATTCTTTTTTTTTTTCATTATACTCCGTTTTACCTTATATGCTGTACCGCAGCGAAAGCTACACGCGCGAGAACATAGCGTTGGCAGCTGCCCTAACTGCACGAGAGCATGTGACGCCGAGCTGTGTACTCGCGCTTGTAGCCTTTCCTGCGGTACTCATAAGCTGAAAGAGAGTGTAGGACGAAACGAAAAAGCGTTTTCGCGCCATGTGGCGATCGTCCCAGGTCGAGTATTTGGGAGCCTCGCCAGGTTCGTGTACCAACCGAACAACAAAGCAACTTTTGATAGGGTTTCAGTAAAATAACACAATTTTAATAAAAGCAATGGTTTTGTTTTATTTTTATTTTTGTAAAAAAACAAAAAACAAAACAAAATCTAGCTTTTTTGACAATAATTTACCTTGTTTGGACGATAAAAAACTTTATTACATTCAATGTTCTGGCATAAATTACATACCAATTGAAATCAAACGAATCCCTACAATTCAACAAGTTCATATCTTTAGTCACATAAAGTTATCTTAGCGAAATATGACTTTGAATATGTAAGAAATCTTAAAAATACAAATTTCAACATAAAGTTTTTCATGCTTAATACATTTAAAAAGAAAATTTTGATTTCCTCGTTCGCTAAGATAACTTTTATGGGACGTATGTGTATGTATGTATGTATGTATGTATGTATGTATGTATGTATGTCTGTCTGTCTGTCTGTCTGTCTGTCTGTCTGTCTGTCTGTCTGTCTGTCTGTCTGTCTGTCTGTGTGTCTGTCTATCTATCTATCTATCTATCTATCTATCTATCTATCTATCTATCTATCTATCTATCTATCTATCTATCTATCTATCTATCTATCTATCTATCTATCTATCTATCTATCTATCTATCTATCTATCTATCTATCTATCTATCTATCTATCTATCTATCTATCTATCTATCTATCTATCTATCTATCTAAGCGCTGCACCCGCGACGCCCCCCCCCCCAAACACACACACACACTAGTGACGTCACTGCGTGTGGCCCACGGCTTCAAAAAGAGAGAGAGAAAAAAATATTTTTAGAGTGCAGCTTTTAGGCGCCCATTTCCACGTTTCGCGGCATTGCCTCGGCGTCGACGTCGGCGTCGGCGTCGGTGTCGGCGTCGTCGTAACCGCCCCGTTAAATTTAGGGGGAAATTGAACTGGTGTTGAAGTCACGTAACGTCAATTTTCCGCTAAATCTAGCGGAGAAACTGAATTTGTTCATGGGTGACGTGACACGAAGTCATGTGACGTCATTTTTCCCGCCAAAATTAGCGGGGAAACTGGATTGGTGTTGAGGTCACGTGACGTCAATGTCCCCGCTAAATTTAGGGAGGAAACTTAACCCACTATTTTTAGCGGGAAAATTTCCCCGCTAAGTTTAGCCAATAGGCCGATGTCACCAAGCGAACTGCGCAGGCGCGCGCATTCCGGAAGTGGTGCCGCCGCCATGCTACTTGTAGTCATCGCTTTCCGGCTTCCCGGCTACATAGGGCTGCGCATACATCGCAGATTATCGTTTGGAACGCCCCGGTATCAGCTTGGATTCTCCTGCATGTCTGCACTTCATAAAATTGTGTTGGTTGTGATGTCTTAATTTGTCAGCAAGCGCAGAAAAGCAGTTGCAGTCGTCTTATCGCTTTAGAATCGCTTGTCGTCTGCTTCGGCGTCGTCTGCTTCGTCTTCGTGAACGCGTGAGCACACTGCCCTTCACGCAGTGGTCCCACTGCGGCCGCAGGAGAAAAAAACGACGCCACTACTCGAGCTTTCCGGCTGCTCGGATGTCTCAATGAACTTGGAAACTGAACATCTAGTTGAATGGCAAAGAACAAGAAAATTCGAGGGACCATCGGCTCTGTGTAGCACCGTGGAACAGCGTCAAATGTGTTGGTGAAAAACTGAGCTTGGTAGTGTTCAGTCTTGTGCACAACGTTTAATCAACAATGAAGTAAGAGGAGCTAAATAGACTTTCTCGGTGAGCGATAGTTTTCTAAAAGTTGTTTCATTCTGGTTGACAGCCTGTGCGACAGGGTACAGATGAAATGCGGGGAGAAGCCTGCACACAGAGAAGAAATGATCTACAGAAAGGCCATGCCTGATGCGCCGTAACAGTTGTCATCTCTCAAAAAGAAGCAACCATGCAAGATACCTGAAAACTTGGGGTGGAGATGATTTTTCGTGTACAATTTCTATTCAGTTTCGTTTTGTCTGCGCAAGCTCCGAACGCTAAGAGTCGCCCGACGTTGGAAGCTTTTTTCTGGATCAGTAGCGCCAGCCTAATAAACCACCACAAAATAGGTTAGGCTCGTTTGTTACTTTTCTGCCGGTAAGTGGTGCACTTCTGAGCTGCATTATGTGGTGTTTTTTACGTTTTGTATGAAAAAAAAATGAAAACCGCTTCCGAAAAAAGTTATTTTATTTCAAGTGATGCATATCAAGATCGCTGCTTTTTTTGAGTGATTGTCCTGATCTTTTGAAGCACAGTTGCGCTTAAAACATGTCGTCACATTAGCAGTTATAACCACCAAAATTCATTGAGCAAAAAGTGTATTCAAAACGGCCTCACCAAACTTAGTGGAGATAGACCAACGGATAGACCGCTACGGAGCGAATGCTCAGAGAGATTCCAATGTACGGAACACTTCGGCACGCTGTGTGTCTCGTGCCCTGTAATCTTACACTTTTTAGCTGACGTGCAACAGGTGGATATAAATTATGAAGCAAATCGCGAAACAAATGGAAAACGCTATTTTTCCTGCCGCTCTGCCCGGCTCTGTTTACCCTTCTTTGCCGTGCTGCTTTCTTTTGGGAAGACATAATATCCGAGGCCTTTTTGCCTGGTGCTGTTATTGTAGCACCGTGGCATACAACGGGTGAAGCCACCCATTGAAAACCATGAGTAAACACCCGGCTAAACGTCTCGTGCTAACCCGAAAATTTCCAAACGCCGGGCGGGCGTACAATGCGCATTGGCGCGGCCGGAAAACTGGGGAGAACTACAGGTACCAGCATGCACCGCGGCAGCGGTGGCGTCGCGCAACTCCTGGTGAGATCGGTCTATTAAGGAGAGGAACATATGGAGGGGCATACCCTCACCTCGGTACCCTCCTCCGTACCCTCCGATCCTCCTCACGAGCTGCGCTCGAGATTTCGCACTATAGAGATTTTGAAACGTCTTGTTTTTTTCTTGTTCTTTTGCTTTGTTTTGTTCTGCCTACTGTGACGAAAAGCAACAGTGGGCAGCACTGCTGCTCACTGCACTGTATGTAACAGCAGCACTATAGATACAATTACATAAAATATCTTGTAACGCAAGTTCACCAAGAACGTTTATTGTGACCACAAAGAAACGTTACAGGGGTTTAAAGTCTCACTCAGGTGCTTAGAAAAGCGTTTAACAGTGAGGGAACCGTCCTTATTTCGAGTTTTCGTCCACAAGTGGCGTACCGAACGTTTCTGTTGCCCACTGCTATGGGCGGCAGGGCAGTGGATGAAAACTCGAAATAAGGACGGTTTCTGAATGTTAAAACGTTTTTCTAAGCAGATAGGGTGAACTTTGAAGCCATTTTAACGTCAGCCTTGTATTCACAATAAACGCTCTTGTAGAACTTACCTTACTATATATTCTATATAACTGTATGTACAGTGATCTCCAAAGTCGTCGTCGTCGCCACTCGGTTACCCAAATATCGATGTCATTGCGCTACCAGAGCTAAATTGGTCAGTGCAGTCACTAAAGTAGTAGAATAAGTGTACGAACTCGGCCACCTGTCAATCAACGCCCCAAAGGGGCGGGGCCAGCCCCGACCAATCACAGAGCAGCAGGGCGGGGCCTCTTCCTCTCTCCCATCCCAGGGACCAATGACAGGGCATGGGCGTTGTCCAGTGACCAATCGGAGCTCAGCGAGGTCCCGCCCTCGCGTCACGTGCTCGGTACAGGTGTGAGGTCACGTGCCAGGCGCGTGCCAG
>JAZHYW010006888.1:0-18002 GCA_037355805.1 Ixodes ricinus
ACTAAAATATCTTCACCATGCTGGGACGGGAGAAAACGACATCATAAAACGTTAAACCGGTAGGCCCAGGAATAGCACGAACAGCAGAGCCAAGCGTGGGGAACACTGTATACTTCTCCACGGTGTATGCGAGCTCCCCCCCCATTTTTGTATTAAGAAAAAGAAAGGAAGGTAGAAAGGGTTAATCGAACCCAGCTTATCGCTTCAGCTAGCGTGCGTGGCGAAGCAATAGTCGGAACAGGGCCGGCCCTGCACCATCAAGCGCCCTAGGCGAACTCCGGCCGTCCCCGCCCCCCCCCCCCCTCCTTTTTTTCCTACACGCCCCCTATCCACTAGTACGACATCACGTTGATAGTAAACATGTGAGTAGTGGCCCAACACGAGCGTTTCGTCAGAACCTCCTTCTAAAAACGAACGGCGATCGAGCATATAACGTCGTGTCGGGCGCACTATTCAAATAAACCAAAAAGCTAAAAAAAAAAAAATTCAAAAGGCGGGGCGGCGGCGTTTTGCTTTTGATGGCGCCCTGGGTGAACGCCCAGGTTGCCCACCCTTAGAGCCGGCCCTGAGTTGGAAAAGAGTTGTTGTTATTGTTTGAAACGTCTTTATTAAATTAACGGGCTTTAAAATTGTGTGCTAGGCCTCTCGGCGCACCCGCAATAATATTTTTTGTTGCACACATAGTCCCACCTCTTCTCACTTTAGCAGAGCGAACTGCTGGAGATGAGGCGACCTCCCCTCCAGCGACCTGATCTGCTAAAGGAAAAAGGTGAAAGGAGCTTCCACACCCGGATAAAACTTTCAGTGTGTAACATTTATAAACTTTAATTTTCAAGTTAGGGAAACGTTTTTTTTTAATGGCGATTTCTTTGATTATGATTAGCAAACTGGACGTGTATATGAATACATTATTAGATTATACTTAATAAGTCCAATTATTTGATATTTCGAAGCCAATCACAGCAGGAGTAAGTGCCAATAAATAATTAACAATCCGGCAGAAACAAATGGAGGCGATCTAAATCCGCGCTTAAGACTGTGAACTTCAAATTTATCGCTTTTTTGAATGTACAGACGTATATGTTCAAACCATATTTTAGATCTAATTTTTATTGAAAGGTATAGACCATGTCAAGAGCTGCTCAAATGAATAAAATAAAAAATAAATAAAAGTGTGCCTTAAAAAAAAAGATTGGCGTTGAAATTTGTACATTTTGGGATTACTTTCATATCAAAGCCCCTTTTTGCTGAGATAACTTCATGGGACAAAAACGAAATTGTACCTCGAACTTAAAGAAAAACACAAAAAAACAACGAGACAAGAGAAAAGGAAGGGCCAAACACAACGAAGTCTAAAAATTCTGGACGTACACATCCAACGACGTACACATCCAACGACACCTGTAGCCCAATATTGCATGTAATTAAAGTTATCACCTAAGTCATGTAAATTATCCTCAAAGGAGGTAGGTTCTGAATTTTTTAGAACAATAAATAAAAATAAAAACACTGTTTATGATCCCGATGTAAAATGTTTCTTTGTTATGCGGAAGGAATCTGAGCCTGGTGAAGCTCCCAAATATGCGACCTCTGACGATCGCCCAACAAATCGTCTTTGGTCGTAGAAGTAAAAAAAAAAAAGCTTGAGACCTAAAAAAGATGACGGAAAGGATGGTTCTTAGTTTTGTTTCAGTGGAGGGTTTGCCCAGCATATATATTCCCCCCCCCCCCGCCCTCCCCCTAAGATTCTGATACATGACCTGTTTTTCCTGCACGCTTTGAAATGAAATCGCCCAAAAATGATATTTATTTTCTCCTTCTTCTCTTTTATTATCTCCATCCTTTTTGTTTTCTTTTTATTCTTATTCTTATTGAACCTAACGCAATGAAGCAGACTGACCACACGTTGTCTACATATCTAAGGATTAATATTTGTTGTCCGTTTTCTTTTTCAGCTTCAGGCACCGTATTCTACTCAATGCTGCGCTTGTGATCAAGGTTCGCGCGTCTACTTTTACCGCAAATCACACATACACATAAACAACCCGTCATACGAAAAGAAAGAAAACAAAATTAGAAACCGTAATGAGTAGCAATGTCGAGTAAACGATCCTTCGTGAAAAACCTATCCGTGCAGAGAGCATTTTCACGCGAGGATGTAATTTCTCCATTGTATTCAATGGAGAAACTACGCGCTGGCAAAGGTACCGTTTCTCGCCATGGGTTTCTTCTGTCGATCGTGATCGTTTGGCTCTGCGGGGAAGTGCACGCGCAGGCGCATCAATGCATTGCGGAAAACAGCGCGAAAACGATACGACGGACAAAGAGCGAGAGCTGACAAGACCAGCGACTGGTTCTGTCAGTTCGTGTTCTTCGTGCGTCGCATATTTTCGCGCTAGTTTTCGCAATGTATCTGTACCAACTAATTCGGTAACAATTTCACTTTTAGCAATACGAGTGGTCCTGGACCCCAGTGAGCTACCGTACTGGTAAGTAGAATGTTTTAGAGGTCTCAGGCCCGATTCACACGGTGTTATTTTGCTCGCCAATTCGCAGCTGCGACGCCGGGCACCGCAACTTCCACCCCACTTTTTTTTTTTCACCGTGTACGAAACACGTCGCAATCGCGAAGTCGCAAGGAAAATCGCACCACGTGAAGCAGGATTTAGGCAGCGGGGTAAAGAAGGGAGCAGAATGCGGCAAATCCCGAGCGCTGACATTGGTTGTCCCGAAAAGAAAAAAACAACAAAAAAAAAAACGAGAACAAGAGTGACAATACAGTGGAAAAAAACAAAAAACAACAGGTCGAAAGGCTAGGCGCGTTCGTTTGCCGCGACGAGTTGAAGTTGCTCGAGTGCTTGTCAACTTTATTTATTTTTATACAATGCGTTATGCCGGCGTTTCATTACAAGGTAAGTTTGAAAAGAGCTTGATATGGACCTCACAGGTGGTGTCTTGCTGCTTCTTTGTGTATAAGGCGTCGCCATTGATATGGGCCGCATTGCGGGACCACCCTCATGTCCGCGATGCCCCGCGTCGTTCGGAAACGGCCGGAATGCGTGCAAATACATGGGGCTTTCGCTTTAGATTATTATATCAACTCTACGGTCTTATTTAGGTCCAGATAAATTTCTCTTTTACCGCTTAAATTCAAAACAGTACTTTCTTCCCCTCCGTCTGCGTTTTTTTTTTTTTGCGCTGTTTAAGACTTCAGGTCCAACATGCGGCAGCGGCCGTCGAGCAAGTGCCGTAACTTTGGGCATGGATTTTCCACGTGCTGCGGGCCCTGCAATTTGCAGGGCATGATCTATGGAAAGTTCTCAATGTGTTTAGCATGGACGTTGTAATTGTTGGCTTTGTTGTCCACCAGCCCTATGCCCTATTGGCATGTGTTCCGCTTGGTGTGGGTCGGGGGTCCACCAACGATGACGTCATGCGCAGGCCTTGTCCTCTATACCCGAGTTCGCCTGAAGAACCGTAGTAAAAAGTGTCCGGCTCCTCGCGGAGCATTACTAATTTCCCCCTTTATGTGGATAATTAAGATATATGTAGGTAAATTTTAGATTAGATATATGTTATCTTATCAAGACGTACACTTTCCAAACGCCAAAAGCATCGCTTTTCCTCCGACAACCAAATCTCGTAAGTACTACTTCGCGCCGCGTATGAACAATGCGCAAAACTTGCTTTTTTCTTGTGGTGAAAGCGGACATAGGTGGCACTGCTGGGTTGCAGAAAATCGCTTTACCGGATAAAGGACAGAAACTTGAGGCTGTGTACACTAAAGATGCGAAGAGAAGACACTAAAGCCCGAGAGATAAAAACGGAGCGCGTTTGTCCGCCTTGCCTTCGTCTCGGTTTTTGGCATTTCTAATAACAACCAGCTCGCATGCCTTATAACGTTGTCTTCAAATATATGAAAAAAGAAGAAAAACACGTTTGAAAAGAAAAACTTTATTTCTCACCAAAAAGCCGTATTGGTACGAGATCCCGTACACCATACAAGGGCCGCACGACTTAGGTGAGCTAAAGCTGCGCTACACGAGAAAAGTGCTGCCATCGTTTCAACGGCGGTAACCGCTGTACCCGTACACATGCCCGTTGGGCAGGTTATAGTCGTAGCTGTATCCGTTGGCCGTGCGACGCGCATAGCGCCCCAAGAACTGTCCAAATCCCCGCTGTCCCATGTAGCTGTCGTAACGATCGTCGAGCAGGTTGCTCCTGAACCCCGGGTACGAAGCATCGTACGAACGTCCGATGCGGCTTCCAGAGTAGTCGTAGCCGCGTCCGTAACTGCCGTAGCGTCCGTCGTATCCTCTCCCATAGTTACCGTAGTTAGCATCGTAGCGTCCATCGTATCCTCTCCCATAGCTACCGTAGCGAGCGTCGTAGCGTCCATCGTATCCTCTCCCATAGCTACCGTAGCGTCCGTCGTAGCGTCCGTCATAACTGCGTCCGTAGGTGCCATCGTAGCGTCCGTCGTAGCGTGCATTGTAGCCTGGCTGGGTAGCGGTGCCCGCGTAGCTTGATGTAGGTGGGGCGTAGCCATAGGGACTGCGAGTGTTTGTAGGCCTGTATCGTCCTGCGCTGGATCCGTAGTAGGAGTCCCTGTTGTAGTACGGGTCGGTGTATCCCCTGCGACCGGCGTCGTAGCCTCCATATATGTAGCGGCTGTTGTAGGAGTCTCCGATGTAGGCGGCCGGTGCGTTGGCTCCCGGCGTGCTAGCTCGTTCAGCGTTGGCACGAAGCACCGAGAGGAGAGCTATGCAGGCTAGGAGAACCTGAAGGCCACATGGAAAAAGCAAAAATTAAGGTCAGTATTCTTGTGATGTGATATTCCACTGGTTACTGCACGAATGAGCGCGCTCACGCATATATCATCCGACGTATTATACGTATAAGATAAAGAAAACACGCCACCTCCTGTAGGAGAGACAACTTGGCCACTGTATAGCCTGCACAAACAAATATCAGAAAACACCAGCGCCCTAATATGTGCCTTTTATACGGAGTCAGTTGCAAGCAGGGCGTCTGGCGGCTATCATATCGCTGCTCGTATGAGCAAGCACGTGCCGTCCCAACTTTATCAAATTTACAGTAGAGTGTACGCCCCATGTGCCCACATATGAGCCAGAATTGTGAAATATACAGTAAATTCAAGTAGTGTGGTAGGGCTCTTCATGGTGCTGCAACCAGTCATGATATACATGTCCAGAGGAGAGTTTTGCTATGCATCGGTCTCCGCGGGCATCCCGATGAGGAATTTTCGTAGATGTATACACAAGAGCTTTGCGCTGCTAACAGAAGCAAGTGCCGTAACTTTGGACATGGATTTTGCACGTGCACGCGGGGCCCGCAATTTGCAGGGCATGATCTATGGAAAGTTCTCAATGTGTTTAGCATGGACGTTGTACTTGCTGGCTTTGTTTCCCACCAGCCCTATGCCCTATTGGCACACGACTCCCCCCCCCCCCCCCAAACTCGACTATTGCGAAACTCATAAAGCCACGTGAACAGGAAAATACTTTAACCTGAGGACACAAATAAACGAGAAAAGAAGAAAGAGAGAGAGTGAGAGAGAAATATATAGACAGAGTTACCAGCACGTGGCTTGTCACCTTTCAATGCCACCTACAGCTAACTCTAGGCTAGCTTAAATTACGTAGGGCCTCTTTAAGACATTTTATACAACCTTGATGATAGAACGTTGCTTTCTTCTGGATAGCCCCACATGTCAGCGCAAGCTGTACTTGTGCTCAACGGCATGCTTTTCGAGTTGACCACTCTCTTGGCGAGCTCAGCAAAATTACTTCGGGACATAAAGCCAAAACCCCAAATTTGATTTCCTCTGGTATCAACGAACCAAGGGACGAATTCGATAAATCCGTCATCGCACGCGTTGCACTCTGGGAACCTGTGGGTCAGGAGTGGAGCGAGTATAGATTTTGCTACCCACTGATTCCAACAATGTATATAGTGGTATTACGCCTCGATGAGACGCTTCGAGTTTTGGAATATGTCTATTCTATCGCGGTTGGGAACGAGATGCATTGATCACCGAGTATTATCGATCAGAAGGACACCCGGAGAACTTGCAGATTTGGATTACACGAAACCAAAGAGTGACAATAGAACTGTTACGGGTTAACGTATAGATATTGTCGAACAAAAAGAAGCCCATAGACACGGAAAAAAGTTTATATCATTAAAAATAAATTGACTTTCACCTGACAGCGGACACGGCCTCTCTAGGTGACTGTTGTGCTGCTGAAAATATCCTCTTGCTTTATGTTCGGCCCGGGACCTCTCCAAGACTAGTGGAGCTCTCACCAGCTGAACTGACTAGGGGCTAGTCGATCGCTCGAGCAAACTGATGTTAACCGTTGCCACCAGTAGTCATCGTAGTACAGACCGCTGAGGGCGAGAAACGAACCTTGGGGAGTGGGAACTCTCCAAGGTGGAGTAAATATATAAAAAAATAAACTTAAAAAATATTCAGGAATCATTTTTCTTTTTTTTTGCATTGGGGAGTTCTTTTTAAAATCACTAACGTCAAAAACTTTATCGCGGCAATGGATAATAGGGGACCACTCACCGCCGACTTCATGGCGACGATGCGTTAGGGGATACGAATGAGTCGCTCTATTTGACCTCTTCTCATCAAGACTCGACCGGCACAGGTCCTTTTATGTTCTCCCCACAAACGCGGCGTGTCGGACTCCTCTCCTCCGTTGGGCCTCAGTTTAATATCGGCGTCGTCATCTCGGGCCAGTCGTTAACGGGAGGAGGTGGGGGGAAGGGAGCATTGTCCCGCGCAGCCCTTTAGCGCAGCCCGGAGAAATCGGAACGAGTTTCTTGTTTCACGCGCCCGCGTGTCCGGAATGGCCCACGGAGCTCCACCCCGCGCAATCTCGTGATCGGTCAGAGACGCTCTTTCAGTGCGGCTCGAAGAAGAAACAAAAGGAATAAATAGTTGCGGCTTCCCGCAACACGCCTCCGAAGTTGTCCACCCGTGGCGATGAGTGAACTTCCGTGCATCGTTAAGCCTATAGTTCAGACAGTTGCGTTTCAGTGCATTACCACTTAGAAGACCAGGCGTAGCGCAACCCCCGATCCCCCCCCCCCCCCCCCCCCCCGCAGAAAAAAAAAAAAAAAATCTGGAACAACAACAAAGCCAAATACTTTTTAAGTTTACCTATTCCACTTTCACTACCGATAGACGTTCAGGAAGGATTGGCGGCCGAATGCGTTAACGCACCGAATCTCGGAGTAGACAGAGTCGAAGCTCGCGCTGCAGAAACCGGGGGTCAGGAGTTTAATTAATTTCAATCCTCACACCTGCCCGTTTCAATCTGGGCGAGCATCGTAGTGAGGTATGGTCGTGTCTCACTGTACAATGCGTGGCGCACGTTAAAGGCCAGTTCTCACATGCATCGCAGCGCTAAACCAACACCATGAGCAGCACTAATGGAGCGCAGACTTGAACGCAACTTAGCGCTAAATTAACGCGAGGTTACCGCTATGTCACCAAGGTCAGCGCTATTTCCAGTGCCAACTAATAGCGTTGAGGTAGTGCTTTGGTGTACCGGTCTATGTGACAGGGCCTTAAAGAGCCGACAGAGCCTACTGCAGTGGCTCTTATATTCAACGGAGACTCCAGACGCCCATTAGGATTGACTAACTGAACATGCATACAACACAATTATTGACACTCACAGAATCACAAGCTTCGAACACATCCCAAGGATTTGTCGACGTTCTCGAGAATTGAACTCTATAGGTAACGTTACGGCTTCTCACGAGCCCTTTTATGCGGTTCTTAGTGTACCCTGTGGGCTTTTATATTGAGGTTCCTTCCCGCAGGGATGGAAGATAAAAAAATAAAAGCCACGTTGTGCTTGAGAACAAGGCATCAAGGCGTCCAATCTGCGAACAAAACGTAAAATATGATTAGAAATTCTCAATGTCCAAAGGCGATTTCTATGACCAAATTAATCGTTTTGGTCCGGAACTGCCTGAATCCATGCATGGTAAAACTGCAGCTACAGTGGAGTCGCTCGAGAAGGAAGATAGGGAACGCGATGCCTGCCCCCCCTAGAACGATTTCATAGTTTCCGAAATTTCATGTAAACAATACAGGTGAGCACAGAATGCGTCGCGCTGCATTATGCGTGCGTTGTAGTGATGTTATTAAGGAGTTTTTGTAGACCGCGTTTCCCCTCCGCTAAGCTTTCCGCAACGAAGAAGCCGCTACTGCGCCCGCGAGCCGATGGCCTTGACTGTAGAGTTCCGGGTATCGTAGCGGGTTGCGGAGAGCGTTGCGGGATGGCCAAAACAATCTACGAAAACTCCTTACTCTTGGTTATGGGGAACCTTGGGTAGCTTTGGATGCGTTGCAAACATGACACATTCATGTGCTTACTGCGATATCAGAATGATTAAGACAAGTAGAAATTTATTCAGGAGTCGAGTGCTAGAGGAGTACGCTTTAATGGGAACTTTCCACGGTTTTTATCAAACCCTCTACTAAGGCTTCCATATTAAAAATAGCGCAAAAAAAGAGCAGATCTTACTCAGATCTGCTCCCGGTATACGGTATATATTCTATTGAATTTAAAGCTATCGCGGAATCGCCAGTAGCGAGTCTGCATGCATACATTGCAGCCAAAAATGGAAGACTTGAAGAATCTATAATCATTATTTCGCATTCAAGCCTCATGTTGCTAGGCGGTTGTCAAACTACTTCGGATACAGTATTCGCTCTTCTTTTTGACTCTAATCCACAGTATCACTACAAACCGATTCATGACATCGACCCGAACTCCAGTTTAGTGCACCGCGAGGACTGAACCGACGCACTCAAGCCACACTTCATCGCATGCAAACGCGTTCGTGTCGCGCACACCAAGAAGTTCCTTGGCATGATCGGCAGGACATCATCACCACTGTGCCGAACGCGTGCTCAACGGTTGAAGAAAACATCATCTCTTATGTGAGTGTACAATCTATGACAGGGAAAGAGCTTCCACTGTCCAAGCAGCAAATCTTTCCAGACCACCATTATTCCTCCAACGGCTCCTCGGCCCACAAACCTGCCAAGAAGGTGAGGTGGCTATACCAATGCGCTGACTAAATTTTTAAAGGACAAGGCTAAACAGGACACTTTTAAACTAGAAATTAGGACAAAAAAAATTGACACAGCTTATGTACTTTTTTAGTCTGTTTCCTCTCAGAACGCGTGTTTTTACTAAGTTTCATGACTGACTTTATGCGTGACTCATTTTATTTTATATAATTGTAAGTATTTTTGTGGCCATAATATTATAAGATTCCTTTTTGTAAATACACTCTTCTTTCTTCATACGTCTTCCCCTACCTCAGTACGAAGCAGCGAGTCAACATCATTACGCTTGGTGAACCTCTTCGTACTTCTAATAAACCCATTTTATTTTCTCTTACTCCGCGAAAATTTAATGGCCCTGGCGCCGACAGCATTTGCGTAGTTGGAACGGCTGGACGCACACATCTTCGGGGCTTCTTGCCAGGCACTCCGGAACCGGGGGGCAGGGGGGCCAGAGCCCCCCCCCCCCCTCTCCAAGATTTCTCAGGATGGGGCTGAGCCCCCCACTCCGACTTCGAAGAAACGCAAAGCTGTTTATTCATCTATTGTAATTCTTCCAGTCAGCGAGGCGGCGGAAGAGGCCGGATCAACGCCAAATAACCTTCTTCCGCTTTGCCCAACAAGGTGGACTGTCAGAATGAAGTCAATGAAAAGGTTCGCTGAAAACTATGAGTTCAGGAGACACTGAACGAGCTGCTACAAGGAGAATATTCGATTGCAGACAACAGCAGGGCCATTTTGAAGGGTTATGAGAGGCTTCTGAAAATGTTTGAAACGCTGCTAGGAATAAACATTTCTATAGCTTTGTTCGGTCCATGCGAAGAACTTGCAAGGGTACTGCAACGTTCAACATTTCGCGCCGCAGGTATCAAAGAGGCTGCAGAGACTCTCTGCGAGGCAATGTCCCGTCTGCGGTCTGAAGTCGCGTTTGAAGAGTTGTGGGACTGCGCGAGCTCAACTGCAATGCGGCTAGGTTTGAAGGACCCTCGCAGCGCAAGGCCGACAAAACCGCCAAAAAGGCTTGAAATGAGCAACAAACCTTCTCCGCCAGTTGTACTTGATTGCAAGGCAGCGTTACGGAAGGAGTACTTTGCGGCTGTAGACTGCATTCTGAGTGAAACTCAACGGCGGTTTGAATAGCCTGGTATGAAGCAGCTAGTAAAACTAGAGAGCATTTTGATTAACGCTGCCGGGGGAAGACAGTTCACAACAGATGACCTGAAAGAGGCCCTAGGAGCTGCATGCATGTGATTTTGATCTGGCCCGACTCTCTGCGCAGTTTTTACTTTTGCCGGCTCTTTTATGCAACCTTGATTCCCTCACAATTGACGCCATATTGAGGACACTACAGGCAAAATCCGACGAAATTCGTGACCTCCTGGACCAAGTCGTAAAATATACGAAACTTCTTCATTCTGTGCCTGCATCTGTCGCTTCGGGGGAGCGCTCGTTTAGTGCCTTACGCCGAATTAAAACGTATCTACGCAGCCGCATGAGTCAGGGGAGGCTAACACGCCTCCTTATTTTGCACATTCAAAAAGGAAGAACGTCGAGCTCAACCTGGACGACATCATCAAGGAATTTGTCTCCAGGACTGCTGAGCGAACGGCGACCTTTGGTCTTCCTCGAGACGATCAACACACGTGGCTTTGGGGCCTATATATGGATCTGTTTCCTTCATCACGCTTTTGTGCACATTTTCAAAATATGTATTAAGATGTCATTGTATATATGTAATTATCTTGGCTTACTCGTTCATTTCATAGCGTGGATGTCTTTTTGGATGAACATTTCAAGAATAATAAACGTGATTCTCCGCAAACTCAATTTTGCAATGCTGTGTATCCTTGTAGGAATTTTGAAATTGTCTGAAGCACTATGCATAAGCGTTTTCGCGATATTAGAGAGTTTTAGTGGATCGTACGTAAAAGCTTTGAGGGTCGGAAAGTGCATGCGCAAAACGCAATATTGCGTTCTACGCGTGTGCATTTCCGACCCGCAATTGTATTGCGTACGAGCCACTAAAACTCCCTACTGTTGTTATAAAGCAGGAAGGAAAAGTGATTGCACATGCTAAGTAAGGAACTTCATGCAAATAATATTTGATTTTTTAATAAACAGTAAGTAAAAATAAAACAACAGAAATTCGGCTCCAGCCCTTGTCTCCTATAATAAAATATACAAAAACAAAATGCTTGACTTCAGCCCCCCCCCCCCCCTCCCCACTCAATATCTACTTCCGGAGCCCCTTCTTCTTTTGAATTAGGAACGGTGACTGGCGCCATCTATGGTCGTGTAAACCCGTCGAGACAGTAGAGACCAGGTGTAAGATAGACAGGTGGGGAAACGGCCCTAGAAGCCTACCGCAGTGCCTTGACCGGATTGTGTACTCGTCTGCTTGCGGGTACCCCCGATTTGCGACAGATGGCGCTGCGGCGAGAAGAAAAAATCGGATCTGAATTTGCATGGAACTCTTTGGAAAAGTGCGCAAAATAAACCGAGAGCACGACAGTCCTCCATTGAAAATCCACGAGAAACCATCTCTATCAGTTTAGCCGATCGCCACCGGTCGCCCACCCGGAGTGAAAGTTCGCGGTGCTCCACATAGATGGCGCCACAGAAAAAGAGAAAACCGAAGGGGACACAATCCGGTCGCTTATTTGGCTCTCGTTTCCCCACCTGTCTATCTTACACCCTGGTAGAGACAGACCTCTCCGCTGTCTTCGTGAATCCGCTCTAGGAGTCACCAAAACCAAAACGGAAAGCGGGAAGCTTGCACTTTTAGCGGAGAGTTTTACCGAAGCGTTCCTCTTCATCCCGCTTTTGACGGGGTGCACCCAGGTGGGACCTTGGAATACGTGAGTGACAAAACCACTGGGTGCCACCAATCACAGAGACAAGGGAAGTGGAAAGGAAATGAAGGATTTGACTGTGTTACAATAAAATGTAATTGATTACAAGGAATTAGTGACTTGTAACACGTCACGTATGTCTGCGGGCATCGCACATTGGCTTATTTGACGCCACTTGTAAGACAAACACAAACATATATATATCAAGAAACTTTACGCAGTTAGCGCCGACAGCGCCATCAACCCTGGGGTATATAGAGGAATAGTCGTCTACCTGAAGTCCGGAAAGCATTTGTTATTTTTGCAGAATAAAGATGGGTATCACACTCTGTCTCTGCCACATGTATGGTCAAAGACAAGCAATCTTGGACGAACCTTGCTCTGCACATTAAGGAAGTCTCAACGTCTCCTTCCCACCATGCTCCGCCACTCTCAAGCGAAATAAAAGAAAGAAAGAAGTTCAGCTTGATGTTTTGGCATGGAGGACAACGATCCTTTGAAAATCGCAACGAAATACATCAGCGCCTCATAGTATCCCGATACCAGGAACCCACCTAAAAATGTATTTAAATACAAAAAAAAATACAATTAAAATATTTAGAAAAAAATAATAATACAAAATTTATATTTCAAATACTAATGATATTGCGATACTGTCCGACCGCATCAAGGGCTCCCGGCGCGTGGTGAAGCAAACCTATAAAGAAACAGTGGGGGGGTAAAATGTCGTCAAAGCGCTAGACAACACGTGCCTCAGATGAGTCACTCCAGGTCGTGTGCACTTGGAGAAATGTAAAAAAGAATGGGGTGATTAAATGGCTAAGATGTTATTAGTCAGCAAAAGAGCGTCTGTACGAAGACACTTTGATAAAGGTCTTAACGTCTGAAATTGGTTTCAGGGATCTTTACTTGTGGGGAAACATCGCTTCCAATCGCGCACTGTCGTTACTTGATTTAACACTGTGAAAAGATCCGACATATCGTGATTTTCCTTTATAGTGTGAAGGCCACGAGTGACGCGGCAATATTCGATTCGAACCACTATTCGCATACCGCTAATGTTAACGTGAAACGTTCTTTGCCCGTTCGGCATCTCGTGAAGCCTGAATAAAAGCGTGGCCACGAGGTTCGACACTGATTGGTTGACGGGTGGGAGAGGAGGAGTGAGGTGCTCGACGCTGATTGGTTAATGGGGAGGTCATGTGACCAGTGGGGTAGGAGAGGAGGAGTGAGGTGGACATCCGCAAGGTTGCCCACAATCTGAAGGAAGTTGTAAGCAAGTACGATGCTCCCGTTGTGTTCTCTGCCCCAAAGAAGTTGGCTGGGTTGTGCTCCCGCTTTTCTGACGAGAAGGCAAAAAGGCCATGTGATAAGAAACACGTCACCCTCTTACGTGGACTGCACAGTGGGTGTGGTCTACGAAATCCCACTGAGTTGTAGTAAGGCATACATCGGCCAGACGGGGCGGTGCATCAATGACCGAGCACTGGAGCACGCATTATCAGTAAAAAATAGATATGGCTCGCATTTGCCTATACATTGCAACACGCGTGGCTCTGTTCCGCGACTTCAGCAAATAGGATTCTGGGGAAGTTGAGAGACGGTCGTCTCGCGAGCTATTGGAGGCATTCCTTATCAAAAAAGTGGACATCGTGTGTCCGCGAAACTTCTTTTGCGCTGCATGGAAGTGAATTTTAGTGCTTTGAATTATCGGGTACTTAATTGATCAACTTTTATTCTTTGGTGCTTCGCCTGTGGTGTGTATATATGTTTTGCTTTTCCTCAGAAAAACTTGTTGAAAGTTAGTGCTTGTCCTGTATTCTTCTTCTTCTCCTTGTCTTTTTTGCGCCATTTTATATGTTTAACTAAGAATGAGGTAGGCGAGGAGGAGTTCGACCACCTGTGCGCACTGAGGGGGGAGGGGAGCTGGAGAGGTGAAAGGCTCTGGAAGATTGTCAGGTTTATCATCCTGATTAGCGTTAGCACCGCTCATTCTAGTAACAACTATCAAGTCTGCACATGGCACGCGTGGAACTATCTGATGAAGAACGTCGTGAACGTACGCGTCTGGTGTCTGGAAACCCAACGTCACCGCTAAACGTTTGTGCTGGGATAGGACGTTTCAACGTATACAACACAATTGCATAGCAATTTGCAAATTTTTTTTTTTACCGGGATAATATTTGGCGATTTTGGCGAAAGCGACACAACCTTGCGGCAAGTACAAAAGCTGTGGCGGTAGGTTAGGCCCTCTAGCCTTCTCGAGCGAGTCGGATATTCACAGCACCCGGCGGTCTAAAGACGAGGCCGTCAAAGCAGTAACAATGCTTGGATTCGAGCAAGTTGGTTTGTCATTCTGATGTATACTGCGCTGCAGAGTTACACTTAAACTACGTGTGATACGAGACGACAGTTAAGAACTGCGCATTCACATGGCGCAGTCATGTGGCCTTTAATCAGTGTCTTTCATATCATCTCGTAGTTTACGCCTTTATGTGCTAAGTGCAACCGTCAAAGCAGGCTCGAAAACACGCGATGAAAATCGCCATTAGGACTCGACTTGCCTTTGGCCTACATGGTAATGACAACTCAAGAACCGCAAGGCGTGGCGAGTCTCGAACTGCCACAGCCAATGGGATGACGACATGAGCAGACGAGAGCGCTAAAGAGACAATCAGCACGCGAGAAGCGTGAACTTAATGGCCCCGCCTTTCTTAAGCCGCAAGAACACTCGGGCGGCAGAAAGGCTTTTCAATGACACGATCGCATCTCAGCGTCCTTGTACTGCATTGAGAGCGAAATAGCGATATATTTCGGACGCTTCGCGAGGATGATGCGTGTCCTTGACCCCTTGCCGTCGGTCGGGGCGAGCAAAGATCACTCGTTTAAAACTACCCGGCGCTTCGCTAATCGCGCTACGCCATCAACCAGAAAGGTCGAACTCGATCGACGGGGCGTACTCTTCGACACGGGGATAATCGTCCCGAAGATGGCTTTACGATCGGGCAGAAACAACTGCGCGTCTTCAAGTACAGCGCGTTTGGGTATCTCTTCCCTTCACTTTCTCGCGCACGAACGCCGGTTAGGCCACTAAATCTTGGCCTGGAAGTTTAACGAGTCCTCACGTACAAAGGCCTCATGGTTAAAGAGATCCCTGCTCTTGTGCACGCGTTCTGAGCGCAGAGCTGATATCATCGGAGAGTGCCAGGGTTGGACTATCCAGGGTTCGAGGCTAAAATGAACCGGGTCTTCCTCGTGGAAGGGACCTTCGACTCCCAAATGCTGAAAAAAGAGGCTCAGGTAATTTAGTTGAAAGACACAACCATTGGCTAAATGACAGCCAGAGATTAACTATGCTGGCAACAATCAAACACAGTTAGTTGAATGAAACGATGACTGCATATATATAGTATATGCTTGCCTCTTTTTTATTACCGTTTTCAGCAAGTAGTGGGAGGGCTTTATTATAGACCATGAGATGCACGACAGAGCATTTTACTTTCAAATCTCGAGCTAATAGACAGTTTTAGTATAGCGTTGCTGGCTCTTACGTACGCAATACGCAATAGTATAGCGTACGCTAAAAATGACCTGCTCGGACCGAATTTAGTTGTGCGTTACGTTTTCGAGTGAACACCGCGCATGATCTTGGTTAAATTTGCTAGAGCCGTAGAATTCCGCGTGCTTATAGCGCAACCATGCTCCTGGAAAGAAATATTGAAAATGAAAACGTGTCCAATCATTTTATTTCAAATTAAACCAAGCCGCAGCTGCCTCGTCAAGCGCGCTTTTCTGCGGGGTACAGAGGCTACGAGTACGAGTGCGTAGCCAAATTCGATCACGGAGCCTCCGTCAGTCGTCCCGTGGAAACGGCACTTTTCATCAATGCTATCGCGGAATGAAATTCATGACCTACTGATGTCCAGTGCATAGCGAGAACTTCGGCGATTTCTTTTAGAGTCGTTCGTCCGTCGGCGATGAACTGTGCGAATAGGCTTAGCGTTGAGCAGATCGCAGCGTTGACGCACATTCCGAGCGGCGAACATTTTCACTGTGCACTCCTTCAGCTGCACGGCGATCTGATTCGACCGCGGTAGGTCCCAGAAAGAATTGCCGAGCTGAACACCACGCAATTTCACGTAACACAGAACTTCGAAGACACCACGTCGCCCTTGCTGCGCCAGTCGAGGTAACCGCCATCTTGAAACTGGCGCTCTCGTTGGGTCCGAGATCTCTCGAGAGCGTCCCGCAAAGCCCGCTAGCCCGCCACGCAAAATCCCCAGCGTTGCGTGCGTACGCAATACGCTAGCTCTTCTATTGCGTTCTGCGCACGCGCACTCCCGACCCGCAATTTTATTGCGTACGCAAGGCTTTAGCGTACGATCCACTAAAACTGTCTAATAACATAGTAAAACAACACTGCAAAAGACGACCAAGCCAGCTGTACTCTGGTGCCGTGCGAGTCTGGTTAAAAGGCATGACAAACCCGATTTCACATCGCATTCATGAACCTGGCAAGCTTCGCTCTAATGACCTTAGCTAAACATATCTACGCAAAATAGACATGCGTGCGCCATTATCGTTTGTGCGCGAAATCTGGAAATAGAATGTATCAAGTGTTTAGAGCGCAGCTCTTTGGCGCCCGTTTCCGGCTTGAGCGGCTTCACCGTCGCCGTCGGCGCAACAGCGCGTTGCATTATGGGACGTTTCCCTTAATGACGTCGTAAGTGACGTCATGTTTGACGTCACCCTCGTGACGACACACGGCGCCTAAGTTTAGCGGGAATATTTCCCGCTACATTTGACGGAAAAATATTCCCGCTAAATTTATCAGAAAAAGCTCTCCGCTTCATTTAGCGGGAAAACTTCCCGGCTAAATTTAGCGAGAAATTTCCCAGACAAATTTAGCGGAAAAACTTACTCGCTAAATCTAGCAGAAAAAATTTCCTGCCGAATTCAGCGGAAGAATTTCCCCACTAAATAAAGCGGAAACATTTTCCCGCTAAATCTAGCGGAAATGTTTTCCCGCTAAGTTTACCGGAAAAATTTCCCACTACATCTAGCGGAAAAAGTTCTTCCGCTAAATTTAGCGGAAAAACATCCCCGCTAAATCTAGCGGAAAAGATTTCCCGCCAAATTTAGTGGAGAGATACCCCCTAAATATGGCGGAAAAGTTTTCCCGCTAAATTTAGCGGAAAAATTCCTCTGCTAAGTTTGGCGGAAAAAATAAGTTTGGCGGAATATCTAGATGGGAAGTTTTGCCGTTAAATTTAGGGAAAAAAACTTTTAGCTAAAAAGATAAACCGCTAAATTTAGCGGAAAATCCCCCGCTAAATTTAGCATGTAATCTAACGAAAATTTCTCACTAAATGGAAAGGGAGCAGAAGAGGAGGAGGAGGGGGAGGAGGGGCATATCCTCCCTCCGTACCTTCCGCTCCTCCTCCTCAACAGCTGCGCTGTAATTCGGCATTAGAAGAGAATTGCAAAGTCTTTAATTTTTTTGGTTACACTGCTTTGTCTTTTCTGTATGAAATTCTTATGGGAAAGGTTTTTGTGCATTGACCGCTTTTTTATAAACTAATTACCCCAGAGTTTATTGATGACAAAATCGGGAAGTTTCTTTTAAAGCATTTAAATACAACAAATAAGACAGGCTGCAAATGAGGCCCCTCAATGTTCAGTGTGCACACGTTTCAAGATGTGAATGAAGCCTTATGCTAAAAAATTTCATCCAAATTAGATGAGCTAGTAAACACGCGGAACACACAAAGTAACCCGTATATGTTTTATAGAGCTTACAAAATTTCGTTAAAAGCACACGCTATGTAACGACAGGGCCGAGTTGGGTTCATCGTTTTGGCTTCATATTATTTTCGATGTCGCGCATTTTCCGGTGACAGAAGGCAATTACGAGAACAAATGACTCATATACGGGCTTTCTAAACGATTTAGTTACGCAGCAATAAATCCTCTAAATATCGGAGCAAACACGTAAATAATAAGCAATGCAGGTCACGTCCTTGGCCGAT
>JAZHYW010006889.1:0-25830 GCA_037355805.1 Ixodes ricinus
TTGTACCTTTCACCGGGCGGTGTGGGATATCACCAGGATGATCGAGACGTGGCAACCGCCAATATTGCTTGATGGGGCTTTGAATAGGGTCTATTGTTGCCGCCAAGCACAATAGGGGCCTTGGTCAAGGAACGGTATCCGTTTCAATTGCTTTCATTATCCTCTTTGTCGCGCCGTTCTCTTGTTGCCTCGTAATCTTTTTAGTGCAGGACCACTCTACTCTCTCCAGGCTTCATAAGTCGTTCTTCTTGGAATAATTATATAATAAAAAAACGACTCCGAACTATAAGTTGTCCCCATCCCCTCGTAATGGAGGTGAGCGTTAAGGAGGAAAACCTAATAATGGACAATACAAAATTTATTGGAGAGGCTTCTCTTCCTCTCATGTTGCAACAGGTCCCGTGGAGTCTGGACAGGATTGATTTCGGGCGGACACCTTTTGTGAAGTATGTCATGTAATCATCCGCCTCCGCTCACATTTTCTTCGTTTTTCTTTTTTTTTTTTTTGGGGGGGGGGGATATTAAGTATGATATTTGTAAATATATGAAGAACTTGAAGTAAAGCGAGGTGCATAAATTGAAACAAAAGAGGAACATGTGCATTACAATATATACCATTTGCATTCACCACGACTACACCCTCCTACCTCCCATGCGTTCGGGAACAAATATGTGCATCATATTTTCAACTCCGAGACACAGGGAAGTAAACTAACGTGTCTCAGTGTTTATATTATGATGTTTTCTAACCAGGTCGTTTGCATACTTTCGCTTCTTGGAAATCGCTGTATCTGTATTCCGGAATACCTTTTCGCCGTTTTAGCAGAAGTATCTTAGGGATCTCCGTTTGATAAAAGACACATTTATGTATCTCAGTATCTGTATTTCGGTCTTAAAATACGCGCATCTCAGTACCTTTATCGCCGAATGCTGTTGTGGAGTATCTCTGCCAGAGTGTGGAACCGAAATCTGTATCAGTTCGGTTCGGGTTCGGGTTCACGAATTTCGGTTCCGATTCAGCTCTGGAAAACAAAAATAACGGTTCAAACCGGTTCGATCCAGTTTGAACTGCTAAAGTTTAAATATATTTTCCGCGTTTTCTTTTTTGTGCAAAGCTAGGTCGTTTTTATTTTATAGTTTGTACAATCTTACTTTAATTTCTAAGTTACAAAAAACAAAACAAAAATTGCGTTATTTTAATTAACACTCTAAGAATGCCTGCGCGTCTACTTACCCGCAAAGGACTCGAAGAGCCAATCTCTGCGATCTACGAAATATTCAGCTCAGCGAATGATGAGGCGGGACATCCGTTTAGACCTAATAATGCAGTCTGCGCTGTGGCATCACGCAATGCAAAATGTCATGCTTGCATTGCGTAATGTCGCAGCGCAGACTTCATTTGAGTCTAAAGCAGATGATATCCGCCTCATCATCTGCTGAGCTAAATTTCGTAGATCGCAGAGACTAACTCTTCGAGTCTTGCGAATAGTAGACGCGCAGGCATTTCTTAGAGTGTAGACTCAGCAATAAAAAAAATTAGGTTAAAATATAAAACGCCGTGTTTATACAACAATTTTCAGTAGTTTACCCCAGTCGCATAGGTTAGCCGAATCGATTGTCACAAAGTGGTTATTCACCTAGAATGTCAGTGATTGCTACAACTTGTCAGAGTCTTACAAGTTCAATCATGCGTTTTGCTGTTAACATAAAGTATTCGTTGCGGTACATAATAATTATACATTAGGCGCACCTCATTGGCATTTCTATATAGTGAAATATATTTCAAGAACAATATGTTTCACGATATAAACGCAAGCTATCATTGGACTCTTATAAATGTCATGAACGTTTTTTGGAACCAAGTCCTTTCAATCTACCTAATATAAAAAATAAAAAAAAACAGTCAACGGAAATTACAACTTTTGTTTTCCTAACAAACATTGTTTACATTCAGCAACGCAATGCCTCATGCAAAAAGGAGTGATTAAAACTGCCAATTCTACAGGGTGATATTAGGAGAAGCCAGGCTCTTTAAATCGACCGGAAAATTCGGTTTCTTAACCTATCGCGCTACGATTTTGTGTAGCGTTGCCCACAGATGGTGCATTTTTTTTGTAAAATTTGCAAAGAGCGAATTTGCCTGAGGAAAAAGTAAAGAAAGAAAAAGGCTTAGCTCCTATGGAAACGCAGCGACGCCACGGGTCTTCAAACAACACGAGCGCCGTTTCGCACGGGAGACAAGAGATGGCGCAACGAACGCCGCCAACGAACGAGCATACGGCGCCGAGAGCCGGCGTTTTTAGCAGACGATCTTTACGACTCAAAAGCGGAGCGCGTTCCGCAGGCGGCGACAGTCGCAGAAACAAAAACAGGCGCGGTAACAACAAGGAACTGCAGTTCCTTGTCTGCTAAACACGCCGGCTCTCGGCGTCGTATGCTCGTTCGTTGGTGGCAGTTGGCGTCGCGACCGCTTGCGCCATCTCTTGTCTCCCGTGCAAAACGGCGCCGTGTTCTTTGAAGACCGGTGGCGTCGCCGCATTTCCATAGGAGCTAAGCCTTTTTCTTTCTTTACTTTTTCCTCAGGTAAGTTCGCTCTTTGCAAATTTTACAAAACAAATGCGCCATCTGTGGGCAACGCTGCACAAAGTCGTAGCGCGATAGGTTAAAAGCCGAATTTTCCGGTCGATTTAAAGAGCCCTGGCGTCTCCTTGTATCACCCTGTAGTATATATACGTGCCTTCGTGCTCAGTTCGAAGCTGGCCTGAAACAGCGCGTAACCAAGTAAACATTTCCTGCTACACGGCTAAATTGGTCTAGCCTGGCTGAGGTAGAGCTCTGCTTTTGAAAAGATACTATACTCCGTTTCACCTTATGTTGTACCGCAGCGAAGGCTAGAAGCGCGAGCTCATAGCGTTGGCAGCTGCCCTTGGTGCACGAGAGCTTGTGCCACCGAGATGTGCCCCAGAGCAAGGAGCTCGTGCTTGTAGACTTTCCTGCGGTACAACACAAGGTGAAACAGAGTATAGTCAATTCAACTCAGGGATCCTGGGTTCGAGCCCCACCCCTGCCCGTTTCGATCTGGATGAGCATCGTACCGGCGTGCGGTCGTGTATCACTACTGCGTGGTGCACGTTAAAGACCCTGAGGCTAGCGGTTGTACCGCACTGGCTAAATTGCTCATCTACAGCGAGTGACTCGTCGCACAGATGATTTCTTTCCCTACCCGTGTAACCGCCACATGTTCAAATATATTAGACTTGCTTTTGACTAACCATCCTAAATCTATTACCTCTCTTACCGGTTTTGAAGGCATCAGTGACCACAAAGCAGTGTCCTATAACCTAGGATTTCGAGCACCAGAACCAGTCAGGTTGACCAAGCAAATAAGGCTATATAATAAGGGGAACTATGAGCAGCTTAACCAGGACCTCTCAAGCTATTTCTCAGTCTTCCTGCAGGGTTTTGACGACAGGAATATAAATGAAAATTGGTGCCTTTTTAAAAACAAATTACTGCAACTCATTGAAGCTCATGTTCCAACTATTAACATCAGCTCCCGGTCTTCTAATCCTTGGTATTCGCGCTCACTAAAAACCCTTAACAATAAGAAAAAACGACGTTTTCGAGTAGCCAAAAACCAGGACACTGCTTTATCCTGGTCTAGATATAATGAATGTGCCACTAATTATAAAATTATGTTAGAGCAGCAGAAGCGTATATTCTACCAGGAGACCCTTCCATCTATGCTACTAAACAACCCGCGCCAATTTTGGAATGTTGTAAATCATGCACCATACTCCCCACTAGCGCTTATTGATGATTCTGAGAACATTATCGAGATTAATCAGTGTGCCACAGTTCTTAATCATTTATTTTCTTCCCATTTCACCGCCCACTCTCCCTTAACACTGTCCTTACCTATTACTAGCAATGTTTTACCTATGGATCCAATTTGTATTGATTTCGAAGGTATTGTTAGTATTATTAAGTCACTGAAAATGTCCTCTTCCTGTGGTGTCGACGGCATAAATTCTAAGGTCTTACAAAGCACTAAATATTCCTCAAGCCTATTTCTAACAAAACTTTTTCAGCAATCATTAGATACAGTGGCGGTTCCTGAAGATTGGAGAATCGGCAAGGTCATTCCGGTCCACAAAAGCGGTAATAAATCTTCTCCTTTAAACTATAGGCCAATATCTTTAACTTCTGTACCTTCTAAAATACTCGAGCACGTAATCCACAAGCAACTATCTATTCACCTTGATTCTATCTCCTTTTTTAACAAAGCGCAGCACGGCTTCCGTCGAAACTACTCCTGCGAAACCCAACTTCTCTGCTTAACCAATGACCTGTTCGCAAACCTTGATTCTGGCTACCCCACTGACGCTGTATTTCTCGACTTCGCTAAAGCATTTGACAAAGTTCCGCATAACAGACTGCTTCTAAAACTATCGTCATTAAACCTCGATAATAATGTTCTCTCCTGGATTGAATCTTTTCTCTCTCAGCGTCATCAGTTTGTTTATGTTAATGATTGTTCATCCACTTTAGCCCCCGTAACATCTGGCGTGCCTCAGGGAACGGTGCTTGGACCGTTACTTTTCCTCATCTACATCAACGATCTTCCTCTTCAGGTATCTTCACCCATGTGCCTATTTGCCGACGACTGCGTCCTTTACCGAAAAATAACATCCCCTCATGACTCTTTAACCCTACAAAATGACCTTGACCTAGTTCAGAGCTGGTGTACTAACTGGCAGATGACGCTTAACGTCAGCAAATGTAAATGCATGCGCTTCTCTCGTTCCTCTTTTCAAACCTCTCCTGTTCATTTTCTCAATGGCATCCCTCTTCAACCCACAGATATGTATAAATACCTCGGCGTTCTTCTAACTTCAAACCTCTCCTGGGAAAACCATATTAATTCAGTTGTGAGTTCCGCTAACAAAAGCTTGGGTTTCCTTCGTCGCAATTTCAGATCCGCCCCTTCTCAACTAAAACGGCTCCTCTATCTTGCCCTAGTCCGGTCTAAATTAGAATACGCATCTTCAATCTGGCACCCTCATCATGCTACATTAACAGACTACATTGAATCTGTTCAAAACCGTGCTGCGCGTTTTATTCAATCTGATTACTCCAGTTTTTCCAGTGTCTCCCTCATTAAATCAAATCTCTCTCTCCCATTGCTTTCCACCCGTCGAAAAATATTCCGTCTCTGCCTTCTGCATAAAGTTTTTTACTCACCATGTCTAAATCAGTCTCTTCTTTCCCCACCGGCTTATCTTTCCTCCAGACTCGATCATTGCAATAAAATAGCCCGGCCAAAGTGTTTTTCCACAGCACATCAGCACGCCCCTCTTCCTGATGCAATTGTGGACTGGAATGACCTTCCCGAAGACATCGTCACCATCCAGGACCCCATCAGATTCCGAGAAGCAGTAACAAACATTGTACTTCACACCCACTCCCCTCTCTAACGCCTTATGGCCCTGAGGGTATTGTAAATAAAATAAATAAATAAATAAACTTTAAAAAAAATGGCTGACCAACTACACGCTGTATAAATATCCCCACAACCCAATTTTTTTTATAGTCAATTCACTTTGCGAACTGGCAATACTCTTCCTAATTGATTTTATTTTTTTGTATATATATAACAAAGCAGTATACGGTACTGTGCCCAACATAGCCGCATGTATAGTGGCTTTTTGCCCGTCTGAGTGTGTGGCTGTGGCCAGGAGATCGGTATAGTTCCACCACGCGCCCCTGTGTAATTTGTTTTCGTCCAGCCCACAGACAAAGGGGCATCGGTGGCCGAGTGTGTTAGCCCACCTCGATCAGCTCGGAGCGCGTGGAGCGAAAGCTGCTGCAGAACCCAGAGGATCCTGGGTTCAATTCTCACCCTGGCCATTTCGATCTGGATGGGCGTCACTCCGGCATGCAGTCGTGTATCACTACTGCGTGGTGCACGTTAAAGAGCCCAGGCTAGCGGTTGTACTGCACTGGCTAAATTGCTCACCTACAGCTGAAACCCCAGACACCCATTGAGGCTGACTAACTTACGGCTGTATAAACATACACACAACACAATTATTATTATTAGCTCGCTGACACATGCAATTGAGGTCCATCACATAAAATAAGCAAGAGCAGGTTTTCTATGTTTGAAAAGTCATTTATGTGTCAGAAAAACACATTTAATTAAATCAACTCCCACATAAAATCTTAAAAAATAGTTAAGTCTGAAAATCACTGGTAAACGTGCCTATCTGGACTATCCAGATAAAACGCCGGTAAAGATTTGCAGATAATCTTTCAGTAATTCGACTGAAGAAGTGCATTCATTTACGATTTATATATTGAATATGTTTATTGGCTCATCCTTGAAGTTGTCAAATTTTTTGTCAGTAATTAAATAAATTTTTATCACGATCAAAATTGGACTTTACGAGGTTTACATCACCGCTTGAGACCGACACGGAAAGAAGCTTCTTGAAAATATGCCAGCTGTTGAGCCGGCGTGCGGTAACTTGTTTCTTTGTTCACTGTTTGGCGTTGTGAAACATCGGGTCACCGAGTACGTAAAAACAAACCACGTGCTCAGATGATTGAAATAAAGGCAAATACACAAAATCTATAATTCTTCGAAAGAATCCGATACACCATGCTTTACTACAAGAAGGACATAGAGATACGATGATATTTTAATATACAGGGTGAAACAAGGAGACGGCAGGCTCTTTAAATCGACCGGAAAATTCGGTTTCTTAAGGCTGCGGTCCCACGGCGGCCATCTTGAACAAGGCGTTAGTTCAACCAATAGATGGCGACACGCACCCGTGGGGTGGCCGAAACATTGGTTCACGGTGGGATGGCTCGAGCACCATCACGTTCCCCTCGTGGCCTTGCTCGCGCCGCTGCCAGCTGTGCTCAGCTGGCTCAATAGCGTGGCCCAGCAAACGAATGTATGCGAGAATTTCAGGCTTTGTATAAATTGTTCTCTGATATAGGGAGGTGCGGTTCAGCGGTTGTCACGGGCTTTCGCAATAAATCTTACCAAGAAGGAATCAATTGTTGATTGACGTGTCAATACTCTTTCAATGAAAACTTCTGCAGGGATGCACGCTCAGTAGACTCAATCTTCCAAGACATCAGTGGAAGCGGACGTCAAGTAAACTGCTTCGCAATTTACGGTACTTACCTCACCATTATAATGACGACCGAAAAGTGACATAACGAAATATTGTGTTTCATGGGATCCGGAAGATTTTGTAAAGGTTGTTACATTATAGTTCCCAGAAAACAAACGCCGTTGCAATATTTTCGAAAGTACCGATATAATGTTGTAAGTACAGCTTCGGAGGAGTATGATGAAAACCATCAGAATAAATAGGAAGACGTTTATTTGCAATGAACACGCTATGAATGAACGGCGTTTAGCGATGGCAAGTTATGAGCGTATGGGAATTTATAAGTTCACGTGATTGCTAACTATGGACATGCGGACAATGACGACCTGTTTTGTCGGGAGATGGAGTAGCGGTGATGACCTGATATCGGACGAATCGTGGCAGACGAACAAGCAAGTTTCTTCTCAGCGAATGGTAAGCGTCCAGTGTCAAGCACAGCACGGCTACCGACGTTGTCGACGTTTCGAACACTTACCACTTTCGACAAAAGTGCTGGCACATCAGCTAACTTTGTGGAAAGAGTCGAAGGCTTCCTCGAGTCCAGCGCCATCATGAACTGTAACTGAAAACGATCCACTCTTCACTCTGTGGGTGGCGAAACGTATCCGCATCTGCGGAGTCATGGTCGATGCGTACTCTAAGTGGTTGGAAGTTTACACGATGCCTGCCACGACGTAAACACGCGTCATAGACGTTCTACGCTCTCTTTTCCCTACTTTTGCCCTATCAAAAATACTTTTCTCTGATAACGCGCCAAATCTTGCTTCAAATAAAATAAACAAGCCCCCCCCCCCCAAAAAAAAAAAAATGGCATCAGGCATCACATTAGTGCACCATACCATCCTGCAACTAACGGGCAAGCAGAACAGTGGGTGTGCGAAACGAAAAAAGCCCTCTTAATTGAAGCTTACGGAAGAAGCAGTTCAGTGAAGAATCGCCAGGTTCTTGTTCCAGCAGCACGCGACGGTTTCATTTTACACGGTAAAAACACCCGCCGAAACAATATGTTCGGCGGACGAAGAGCCACACCGCTCGATCTCATATGATACTATGGCCATGAATGAAGATCGAGAGACTCCCAGATCGGGAGTAATGGCAGATTATTCGGTCGGACAACTTGTGTACGTGAGGAATTTCAGCGGAAGTCGGGCCTTCCATGTAAAACTTGAGTGAAAAAGGCTCTATGTTGGTTGACAAGAAGGTGTCATCCCTCTGAAGACGTTGGATATCAATGCCCTTGAGTGTAAATATAACGAAATCACAAAACTCTCTTTGTGTATTGTGTAACTGCCCTTGTATTTGGTAGTAGAGGCTATGGTGGTGATTTGGACCTTTCACACCAGGCTCCTATTTCTTATTTTTCGCCTCATACTCCTTTGCGGTTTCAGTAGTCTTCAAGAATCTTTTGGAACGGGGACAATTTACGTCAATGAGGCCATTTGTTCCAAGTAGTCAATCAGGGAATGCTGCTAGAAATCCGTCCTTTATATTAACGAATAAGCCGCACTTCTGCACATTGCAGTTTTCCTGTTCCACGTACAGTTGTAAAGCAGCATCCTCATTGATTCTACCATATTCTGTTGCGGGTGAAGAAAGGTCTTTGGGTACACGATACTTGAAACAAGTCTGGCACTGTACGTTGTGGTTCGACACCCACTAATATCGTCGTCCTTATAGAGCCTGATAATTTAATCATTACTTCGTCACCTCATATTGCTCTTCATCAACAGTAAGTACAATAGGCTACCGCCATATTACAATTCAAGAATTGAAAAATTGAGTCGTTCAGTCCTTCAATATGTTTATTAATTATATAATGTTATTACGTTACATTACCTCGAGACGATCGACGTCCATCGTCGATCTTCAAATACTTATATAAGGGGGGGGGGGCGATCGGTGGCCGAGTGCATGTCTAGCGCACACCAGCTCGGAACACGTGGAGCGAAAGCTCGCGCTGCAGAACCCACCCCGCCCCTGCCCGTTTCGATGTGGAAGAGCATCATACCGGCGTATGGTCGTGTATCACTACTGCGTGGTGCACGTTAAAGACCCCAGGTTTGCGGTTGTACCGCACTGGCTAAATTGCTCATGTACACCTGAGACACCAGACGCCCACTAAGGCAGACTAACTTCCGGCTGTATAAACATACACACAACAATTTGCAATTAGACGCACAATCACAAAGAACACAGCGTGTCACCTCTTTTTTTTTACCGTCTTTTTTTTAACCAGCGCAAGCTCGCGCGTTCTCTCTTTTGAGACGGTTAGAACTAACGTTGATTAGAAACCGTCGCACATAAAACCCGCGTTTCTCCTACCCGGCCGCTTCCTCCTCTCATTATGTGTAGGTGGTTAAAACTAAATAAGCTATAATAATGGTGTATTATTCATATTTAGTTTCAGTTTCAGTCAGGGGAAAGGAGGTTCGCGGGAAGTAGGGCCAATAAATGAGCTGCGCTTAGAGTATCGGCACTCTCTTTTTCGACAGTGTTGTGGACGCCGCCATTTTGGTGCTTGTGCAGAGCCAACGGTAGAGCAGGCGCAACTGCCGATCGTCATGATTCAAAATTGCGACTTCCTCAGCATTAGATTCGGTGTTAGGAAGCTCATGTAATATTGCTTTGCTTTGTCGCAAACTGTTTAATGTGGAGGACGGAAAAGCGTTTCTTGTGATTTCAGATACAGCTTCAAATAACTGGACACCATGATTTTAAGCCACAATATGGCCAAGTGTCGCTACTCTGAAGCGTAGCTTATTTAATGACACTATTCATGCCCTTGTTCAAGAAGCTTGTAATACCTGGAGGGTCCATGACGTGAGCCCTGTGGATTCCACAAGCCACTACCTTTTGACACCTGCCTCTTCCTCATTGTTCCCGCTAGTGCCAGTAAATTAGCTATGCTTCAGAGTAACGACACTTGGCCATATTGTGGCTTACAATCATGGTTGCCAGTTATCCGAAGCTTTATCTAAAATCACAGGAAACGCTTTTCCGTCCTCCACGAATGTTTAAACAACCCGCGACAGAGCCTAGCAATATTGTATCAGCTTCCTAGCACCGCATCTAATGCAGAGGATGTTGCACTTTTGGATCATGACAATCGGCAGTTGTGTTTGCTCTGCGCAAGACCCAAAATGGCGGCGCCCAAAACAATTTTGGGGAACGGAGTGCCGATACTTTGAACGCAGCTCATTTAGTGACTCTAGGCATGAAGTGAACTCGGGTGTATTCTTTCCCTCTTCGTCTTTATCGTTTATTGATTTCAATTATATCGAATAATGAACACTTTATATCACGCTACGCTTGTGTAATTATTTCTCTTAGATTTATTAACCTGACCCAGTACTTAAACCGTTCATTTATCGATAGTAAATCTTCAAATATATTTTCTAAATGTGAAGGTGAAACGACACGGAGATTGATGATGATACAGACGCCAACGCCGCCCTCGAAAATTGTTTGAACTTGGAAATCAGCAGTTTTGTCTGCCATCCGCCAGGTAGCACAACAAAACACCCAAACAGTTTTTAATTGTTTTTAAAATTAGCTAAGCTCTACAACTATCAAGAAACCAAAGCAAGATCATTGGGAAAATCTAATACATCGCAATGTATATCTATTCCATAGAATATGTGTTATTAGATGCCAATAAATCTGTTTGATGTCCAAAAAAGATGTGCGTCAAAAACAGGTAAGTTTGAAGGGCTCCCGGAGCGTTATGACTTTGAAAATAAAAAAAAGCCACCGTCCACCTCTTGGGCAACTATTGTAGTTCTAAATGTTCTAAACGATTTTACCATGGTTTAATTATTTACTCAGCGGCATTTGAATTACGATGACTCGAAGCACAAAAAAGTGCTACGTTTGATATAGAATATCTAAACAAAAAAATATTACACAACATTAATTTTTTTTCTGCATATTACCAAATATAATCACTACATCTGTAGCTAATTTCATTGCCCTAGCGCTTGCCATTAAAAGTATATTTGTGCTGAAAAATGTCATTTTTAGGGCAATATTTGGAGAGCTGTAAAAAACAAAGTAGTGCAAATACCAAAAAAGTATACCGTTACATTCTGCTCCGACATCATCTTAACAAAACTGCTCTATTGGAACCGTGTTATCTTTAATGAATCGTTCGTAAAACATGAACCAGCGGAGCAAGTGAGGGTCCGCGCCATCATATTCACAACGCTACAAATGCGCATGAACAGTATAAACCAATACATACATAATATCAAATGAAAGAGGATTGCATTGCCTTTCGAATGACATCAATCCCACAAAACAGTGCTTAAAAGGAGATGAGTAATGACCTACCAAAAAGTACCTAAACTGCCACATTCAGTGGGACCGTGGCCTCAGATGGTGCATTTTTTTCGTAAAATTTGCAAAGAACGAACTTACCTGAGAAAAAAGTAAAGAAAGAAAAAGGCTTAGCTCCTATGGAAACGCAGTGACGCCACCGGTCTCCAAACAACACGGCGCCGTTTCGCACGGGAGACAAGAGATGGCGCAAGCGGTCGCGACGCCAACTGCCGCCAACGAACGAGCAGACGACGCCGAGAGCCATCGTGTTTAGCAGACAAGGAACTGCAGTTCCTTGTTGTTACCGCGCCTGTTTTTGTTTCTGCGACTGTCGCCGCCTGCGGAACGCGAGCCGCTTTTGAGTCGAAAGGATCGTCTGCTAAAGTGCCGGCTCTCGGCGCCGTATGCTCGTTCGTTGGCGGCGTTCGTTGCGCCATCTCTTGTCTCCCGTGCGAAACGGCGCCGTGTTGTTTGAAGACCGGTGGCGTCGCTGCGTTTCCATAGGAGCTAAGCCTTTTTCTTTCTTTACTTTTTCCTCAGGTAAATTCGTTCTTTGCAAATTTTACGAAAAAAATGCACCATCTGTGGGCAACGCTGCACAAAATCGTAGCGCGATAGGTTAAGAAACCGAATTTTTCGGTCGATTTAAAGAGCCTGCCGTCTCCTTGTTTCACCCGGTAGATCGCACTTGGACATCAGCATGAGCTAGAAACTTGGCGAAATACTGCCTCGGGATATTCATGTCATATTCGGTTTTTCGTGCACGCGTATCTGGGCCAGGGTGGAGATTAAAAAGCAAGATGATTTAAATCGTGATTTAAATCGAAGCAGTTTTACTATGAATATTTACATCGAAGCAGTTTTACTGTGAATATTTAAATCAAGCATTTCCCGCTAAGATAATCCCGAAAATAGTTATTGTTTACCGTTTGTCTATCATCCGATGCTTTCTGTGTGCATTTGTTTAGTACTGAAATTAAATAATCATCAAGCAAGAAAGATTGACATCAGACTGAACATGAGCAAAAAGCAGTTCTCTTCTGAGAAAATCAGATCATTGAGCTTTCTTTCTACCTTCCATTTGCTTTGTATGTTACGTAATGTCCTTTTCCAAGCAAACCAGAACTCGAAAGAAATAAAGACTAGAAAAGTAACGTCTTATTACAAGCGATATTTATTTCCAATATTCTTCTAATATATATTACATGTTTAACTTGTGAAGCGCCTAAAGAACAAGGACACGAGGAAAGACGAGACAGGACCAAGCGCTAACTTACAACTGAACGTTGCAGCCCACCTATCCATTTTACTGCAATATATTAAATATTCGTCTAATAGTCCAATATTTCTTCTATGTGATTTTAATTACCCAAACATCTGTTGGTTGCACGAGAGCCCGTTTCCTAATCCATTTTCGTCGGAGTGTTTTGATTTCTTGAACATGTGTTCCGATTTTAACTTATCGCAGCTAGTTACAGAACCCACGAGAATTGCAGCCACGTCAGCAAATGTTCTTGACCTTCTTCTAACCTCCACACCTGACCTTGTATCCCTAATATCTCACCTACCAGGACTAAGTGATCACTGCTCGTTACTTGTCTCTCTAAGCATACCAAAGTGTAATAGTAGAAAAAAGATAAAACTTATTCGAGACTACCGAAAAGCTAATTTCGACGCTATAAACGATGCCCTGAGTCAGTTCGTAGATCACAATTTTGTTAACTGCTCCGAGCGTTCCGTTGAGCAGAACTGGAATATGTTTAAGGGTCAAGTCGCCGTCCTCACCGACAAGTACATTCCACTGCGATCTGTAACGTCTCACCCTCAATCACCGTGGTATAACCCATCACTGAGAAGGCTATCGAACAAGAAAAAGAGATTGTTTCGTGCCGCTAAATCTTCCAGTACCTGTAACCGGTAGGAGTCTTATCACAACGCCAATGCAGTTTACAAAAATGCTATTCAAGATGCGAAATACGAGTATTTTAACGTTAAGCTACCGTCTATGTTAGCCACTAACCCAAAGCAGTTTTGGAATGTTGTTAGGTAAAAAAGAAAAAATTCGTAATTTCACTCAAGGCCGCGAACGGAGATGTCATTTCTAGCAATGAATGTGCTCGCGTTTTGAATGATGTTTTTATTAAGTCCTTTCAAACTGTTATTAACACGCCTACTTGTAGATTTGACGCGAGTGATTTTTCGCCTATGGGACCCGTTCTTGTCGATCCTATTGGTATTGTTAAAATAATCGATAACTTAAAACTTTCTTCCTCTGCTGGCACCGACAGCATTAACTCAAAGTTCCTCAAAAACACAAAAATGTATTGCTCTTTGATATTATCTCAAATTTTTTCCCAGTCGCTTTCACTTGGAGAGTTGCCTGCTGATTGGAAGATAGGGAAGGTGGTGCCACTCCACAAAGGAGGTGATAAATATTGCCCGGATAACTATCGACCAATTTCACTTACTAGCATTCCATGCAAGATACTAGAACATATCATCTACTCACAACTAGTTCAATTTTTAGAATCTAACCTTTTCTTCAGCACCGCTCAGCATGGCTTTCGTAAATCCTTCTCTTGCGAAACGCAACTTTTGTCATTCACCCATGATTTGCACCTAGCGCTTGACCGAGGGTCCCAGGTAGACTGCATTTTTTTTACTTTTCCAAAGCATTCGATAAAGTTTCACACAAGCTGCTGCTATTAAAACTTAACAGTCTTAACATTGACGCAAATGTTCTGTCCTGGATAACTTGTTTTCTCACTAATCGTTCCCAGTTTGTAACCGCTAACGATGAAACATCACCACTCGCCTCCGTCAATTCTGGAGTACCACAAGGTTCTGTATTAGGTCCGCTATTGTTCCTTATCTATATTAACGATTTGCCGAATTCGATATCTTCTTCAATTAGTTTATTCGCTGATGATTGTGTTATTTACAGAGAAGTTACTAACGCCTCGGATGTTCTGAATTTACAAGCTGACATTAACCATGTTTCAAATATGGTGTGAATTATGGGGATGGAACTTAACACGACTAAATGCAAGGCCATGAGAGTATCGCGTAAATGTAATGTTCCTTCTTCTTATTTTCTCGAAAATGTCCCCTTACTTTCTGTCTCTTCTTATAAATACTTAGGTGTGTATATAACCTCAGATATTTCCTGGCAAATGCATGTTGAGTATGTTATTAATAACGCTAATCGAATGCTGGGTTATCTAAAACGAAACTTTTCACTTGCCCCTTCATCTCTGAAACTAACCCTGTACAAAACGCTTGTACGCTCTAAATTACAATATGCTTCTTCTATCTGGGACCCCGGTCATTCCAAACTAACTAACGCCCTGGAATCAGTTCAGAATCGCTCTGCTCGTTTTATTCTTAATAACTTTCATCGCACCGCAAGCGTGAGCTCCATGAAAACTAGCCTATCGTTGCCTAACCTCACTTTACGTCGCAAAATAGCTCGCTTATGTCTCTTTCATAAGATATACCATACTAACTCATTACTTCACAACCGACTGCTGAATCATCCGTCTTATATTTCGTCACGCATTGATCATATGTATAAAGTAGACATTCTAAAATGTAACACTAATGCACTCCGAGAGTCATTCATTCCGAAAACTTCAGTGGATTGGAACCACCTTCCCGCATCTATCGCAACAATTGTTCCTGACCACTTATTTAGAACTGCCATAAATAATCTATACTGCTCAGATTGAGCTGCAAAGTGTACTACTGCCACTAACCCCCACTCCCCTCTGTAATGCCGATGGCCTTGAGGGTATTTTATATAAATAAATAAATAAATAAATAAATAAATAAATAAATAAATAAAAACGCAAAAATATTTTTTTATAGTTAATATTATATAAAAAATGAAAGCTGTTTTAGATTTTAATATAATGGGGTTTACACCAGTAAAAGATGTTAATTAATCTGTACCTTAAATTTACAATTAGTTTTTTCTTCTGCATTGTTATCAGTGGTTGATCAATCAATCTCCCGTGTTTAAAAATGCAGGTAATAATAAAAAAAGTCACGACTTTATAGCTACAGTGACTTAAATCAAATAAGTCTGATTTAAATCAAATAAACTTGAGTTAAATCAAATAAATCTGATTTAATTGACCTATAAAAAAATCCCGATCTTTTTCAACCTTGATCTGGGTCCTACATTGTACAGCTCTGCGCATCATCCGTCATGCCCCAGAGCACTTTATCATACTCCGTTCACCCCTAAGCTGCCTGACAGTACGGTGAAGGCTACGTCCTCGTTGGATCAGTAATACGTCTATCTTTCGCCACGTGATCACGCTCCCGCAGAAAGACCACCGCAAGACTGCTCCGTACTGGACAACTTTACAGTTTGCACGCTTAATGGCATAGGCTTTTCTAGTGCTGCGAATACTGCACTTTACCAGAAAGGAACTGGTTCCATAAGTGGCTTGCATGTGACGTGATCGCATCATGTTGACAGTCATTGCCGCTGAAGGCCGCCACAAGGGCAGCTGATGTGACGTACGTCAATGCGAGCCAGAAAAACATCTTGTTGCATGATTTCTTTTCTTTTTCCAATACATGAAAATCATTATTTATTCTTTCTCGGTGCGGCGTCATGAGGACAGCACGAGCGTGTGGCACCACAAAAACACGCTTTCTGGCACGAGTGCTTATGCAAACAAAGTAGTTTCAGGGACCACGCACTCTAGTCTGCGTTGTGGGTACGTACGCCACCGAAGAAACTCTAGCCTTCCTTTGTTTATTGTACAACAATTTTGGACTATTATCTTGCACACAAAGACTGGGAAGTGTCAACAAAATACGGAGGTGGTCGAAGCTGGTCGGAACACCTTGAGAACGTACCTCCTGTGAGAGTCAGAACGGCTGCTAACGTCTTGCTAATGGGCTTAGCTTCTCAAACTCAAAACGTTTTTTTTGCCACCCCCCCCCCCCCCCCCCTTTCCCCACCCCCGTACACGCCTGCAGTTCTGCGTAACGCTTGGGCCCGGCTAATAAGCCACACTTAGTGCTTTTAATGCTTCTTACTCGAAAATAGCTATTCGTAGCAATTAAAAAAAAAAAAACATACTTGGGTGTCTTTGTGCTATGCACAGGGCTCAGCCAACGTATCCGTAACACGTGAAAGGTGTCTTATCTTGAAGGAGCGCTATCCTGGCGTAAGTAGAAATGCTCTTGACTGGGGTTCCGTGTTTTCGCATAAATCGGAAAGAATTCAAAAACATTCGCCGGTAAAATTTACGTCAATTCGCATTTGCCCTAAAGACTTCATATTTCAAGGTCACGACGGCAAAATTAAAAGCAAAAGAGATTGTGTTCTACAAATACATTTTTATAAGAGCACAGGGTCAGTGTTCTTGAAAGGGGCCTTTTCAGTTTCCTTGAAACCTCGGACTACTAAAAAAAGGGAGGGTAGTGTTTTAATAGCAGTGAAAGCTATAGGAACCCGTACATTTTACTGGAGACGAAGCGCAGCTGAAGCTTCCATGCTTCCCAGCGACTACGTCCAGGAGTTTAGTTATCTGGAAGAATCGACAGTCATTTGCTATATTGTCGTGGGATAGTTAGAATTGCTAATGGCAATGACATCAATGCCAAATGTAGCTGCAGAAATATTCGATAGAGGCGAGTTCTGATGAATTTCGGAATACGTTTGTGTCAGCATATTATTATTTTTTTTTTGAATATTGAAACATTAAAAATGCGATAAACGTAAACTCGGAATTTCAGAGAATAAAGGCCCGTTCACACCATGCGACCGAGTACGTCCAAGAGAGACCAGACCGGGCTTTGCTTTGCGATCTCTTTAGGACCAGCTCCGCTGTAGCGCATCCGGTCCTAAGAGATCGCAAGAGGCTTAAAAACCGGTCTGGTCTCTCTCGGTCGAACTCGGTCGCAAGAGTGTGAACGGGCCTTTAGTAACCTACCGAAAATAGATTCCGATAAACTCTAGATTTTCAGCAAAGGAGAAGCACTTTCCGAATTTCACGAGAAACAAACTTGAAAAACAGGAAATCCAGCCTGTGACGTAGTGCTCAATAAGATTGCTCGAGCAGGGGAGTTCACACTCTGGACCGTGGACGTAGCACAAATCATTGCCTGTGGGGCAATTTATACTTATCGCCACCTCTTCCGCCCCTGACTCGGCCACCGATCCCCCTCCCAAAAACTCAGAATATGCAGGCCTTCCAAGGTTCAAAGATCGTTTGAGAAATCTTAAGAATTTCCCCGCCGTTTTGACAAATAAATAAATAAATGAATGAATAAACAAGTAGTGTTGGGAAGTTCTGTAAGTGCATGTTACTTAACTTCAAGTAGGTTTAGATTTATAGAAGTCCATTCTCTGAGCATGCACTTGTACATTACTAAACTGTTTTCTCTGGTACTTTCCGAGGACAGTTCAACTCCCGACTTAGAACTACATTCCCCAAATTTGAAAACAAAACATGGCGTATCATCGTGTGAAAACGCGCTATCGTCTTTCGCGTCGTTCGAGACGTCATCTGGCCATTTCGCTGAGTGAAGTAATGAAGTGAAATAAGTGCCTTATGGGTTGATCGTGTTAAATAGTTCGTCAGCGAGAGTAAAACAACTACTCTGACTCTGAGGCGACTTGACCTCATCCAATATGAGTTGTGAACACCGCAGTTGCGACGGTTGAGGCGTCGAGCGATCGCGCGGCGCGCGCGACGGCGCTGACCACAGCTGCGTCGGTTCGCTGACCATTGGCGCTGACGGCGCTCGTTGCTGCTCGAGCCGCGCGAGGCGCCACACGACAGAGATCCAAGGAACTAGTGCAAACATGGCGGCCGTCTTGCAGGACCACGGAGGTAAACATGTGGATGAAAAAGACGATATTCTAGAGGACGGCGACGAGGAGGACGACGTCGAGGACGACGCCGGAGCTCCAGAGGCTGCCAAGAAGAAAAAGAAGCGCAAGAAGAAAAAGAAGAAAGGTGAGGGCCCTCCGTCAGGCCTCGTCCGGGCCGCCGCCTTCCCACATGGTACTCTCGGGAGCTGCTAACACTCGACCGGTTTATGGGATGGCACAAAAACTGCACGCTCACGCCAACGCACACTTTCGTAGCAGCTGCTTGCCACCTAGAATGCATTTTCCAGCGCAACGGTACATCAGTGAACTGACAGTGCAAGCGGTCCGGTCGCATTCTACGAGTGTTTGATTACCGCCCTTGGGCTATAAATAAACAGGTTGGGGACTGGAAAAGCACCGATCGGAAACCGCGAAGGGAAGCCCCGGCATATCACCGTTTCATCCGTTTAAGGTCGTAATTTCTGCTCTGCCTTATGGCTGTTTTTGTATCTTCTGCGAAGCCAGACTGGCGCTTTGTCACTGTTTCAGCGTCGGACCGCGAAAACGTGATAAGCGATAAAGCGTGGCTATTGTCTTACTGGGGGCATTATACCGTGTGTTGTTGGTGTCTTCAGACTTCCCAGAAGGTGATTATAATTTTCTTCTCTAGCGCCGCAAGAGGTCGACGGCGAGAATCACGATGGAGCCACGGTTGGAGAGGTAACAGATCTACTCGAGCAGCAACAACTTGATGAAGCCGGTGAAAAGAACGACGAGAAAGGTGCTTATATTGATATTTTTGTTATAAATATATCGCGCTGTTTACATGAGTACACCTGCCGATAACTTGTACCTGATAGTACGTAGGCTGCTGTCTTTTTAAAATAATGGATAATATGTAGGCTGCTGTCTTCTTTTAAAAACATGAAAATGTTGATAGAGACATCAGAAGAAATGGACCTTGTAGCTGAGTTTGACATTGTCTCTTTCCTTTTTTTCATTCTCTTCCACTATGTTTATTGTCTCTTTCCTTTTTCATTCTCTTCCAATATGTTTTTTTTTCTTTTTTTCCACCCGATTCTTTGTTTTTACGGTTATGATGAACATACACCATCTCGACTGCACGTTGACCGTTTTGGGTCTGGCTAACTGATCGACAGCCAACTTGTTGGCAGCCAATTTGTTGAATAGGCCAATTCGTAAGAGGGAAATCCGTCGAAGGGCAACTTGTCAAAAGGGGCAATCTGTCAAAGGGCGATTCGTCGAATGGGTTGAATAACGATCCGAGGTGAAAGTTTGTGGTTCCTTGCTATCTTTTGACTTAAATTTTTATTTGTGTCTGGGCTAGGGACAGCGCCCTTCTTAGGTTACGAGACAGAAAGGAAAATCACAAGAGTGCAAAGACAGGACAGTACCTTGAGACAAGTTGAGAAATGTTAATTTTGGGATCGTCCCTTTTGTTTGTTTTCTTTATTACTTTTTGAATGAGCCGGCGCAGACTGTCGCCACGATGTGGCGTGACTGGTGGGCCAGCTGGGTTAGCATTTCTGTTATGAGCTGCCTAAGACTGTCGCCACAAAGCGGCGTGAACAGGTGGGCCAGATAGGTTAACACATGCCCCAGTGATACATGCGCGACATAGTGATCGTACCCCACTGCACCGTGAAAATGGCAAAAGCTGCAAGTTGTTATCTTCGACAAGAAAGAGCACACTGGAGGTCTATTGCTGTGCGGCAATATTACGCATTACTATAGGGCAGGATTTGCTCTGAAATTTCAGGACAAAAATTATATATTATGGCTTTGAAACGACGGCGACCAGTTGGCCTCTTTGACGAGTTTTCCTTCGACGAATGGGCTGCCGCTGAGTTGGCCGTTGACGAATTGGCTTTCGACGAGTTGGCCTTGACCCACTGTTTTTACATCAGTGACAATGGGACTGGATTATCTAGCAGGGTGTCTCGCGATCGGGAAAACCGGGAATTGTCAGGGAAATTTTAATTACCGGGAAAAATCAGGGAATTGTCAGGGATATTGTCAAAAAGCGAGCCCAGACAGAGAGAATGAGCCGGAAACGCCATCGAGTGCCCTGAGCAAAGAGTTGAGGACATGGGCGCAGAAAATAAGCAATAAATTCTGCTTAGAGTGGAGTGCGGGCTCTGCTCACTTGATATAGGGTGTGCTACCCGATGCAAAGAGAACAGCCGACAAACCCAGTCCGATCATTGGATTGGATTGGATTGAGAGTGCGACACTAGGCTGGATCCAGTTAGAGCTACCAGATTTAGTAACAAATGGGAAAGCAGCAGACCCCAATCCAATTCAAGCCTTAAGCGGAAAGTATCCAAAAGTGTGCATCTGCCGTGCATCTGGCGTTATTGACGTGTGTGCTTGAGCGTCGTGTTTTCATCGTGTTTCCGGAAATGCCCTCTTCACTGACGATGTCGGCGACAAGTAAGTGCTCGTTTAATCCGAACTGGACGCACCCGAATATTTCGGAATATTGAAGTTGGATTAAGCCCGCGCAAAATGATCCTCACAGTGCTCAATGCCTTGTGTTATAATGGTCTTATATATTTAACCGCCTATACAGTGGTCAGGGAATTTTATCTGAAATTGTCAGGAAAAAAATGGAAAAGTAAAGGGAATTTCAAAATAATAATTTGCTAGACACCCTGATGTAGCCATTTGTTGAAACAATGCCCTTCTGTGGTCTGTTTTTAGTGTGTGCCGCTGAGTTCTTTTCTTCTGCTAGGGGATGCAGAGGAAGCCAAGAAGAAGAAAAAGAAGAAGCCAAAAGGTGTGTAATTTCTGAACTTTCAGCTTTGCATTTTGTGCAGTGAAAGAAATGTATTCTGTATAGCTGCCGCAAAAGCTGTCAGATGGAACTTCGCAAGGTTCAACATTTTACAAAGTTCTCAAGCAAAATTCACTAGTAAATACTCACATTGAGTGCCATTGATTCTGGGACTGTGGAATTATATTGCCACAGACTGCATTAAGAAAAATTGCTGCAGCACAATGCGAGGTAGGGTAGGCCAAAATAACATGCCACTGCATTGGTCATAAATTAATGTTCAGCTAGCGCGACATTGCACTTGGCTGCTCGCTGCTCATTCATACACTCGTGTTCTTGCTTTGTGTAAGGACACGGGGAGGTAGTGCCACACGTAACGGCGGCACACGCTCCTGCATTTCCTCTCATAGTTTCACCATAATACCTGTGCAAAGCTAATAAGTGCAAAAAGATTTTACTTGTAAGAGTATGGTGTCACTTGCTGAAGTCTGTCATCAGTCCAGTGTCACTACAGTATTTGGGGATTTCGGTGAAAAGAAATGTGCCCTTGTATGGTAGGCACTTCATTCCTCGAGGGAAGCTACCTGCAGAGGGGCATGGTTTTGCAGAAAAATTGTTGCAATTTACAGTTATGCTTCAACACTGTTTTTGATCCTGTCTCACAAAGGCAAGAATGGTTGCCTAAATATTTTGTGTATTTTCAAATTTGCTGGAGCATGAGGTTGGGCTTTCTAATAGAAAATTGTGCACAATACACGTTTTTGCAATCAATTTCTCTACTATTGGCAACAGTGAACACTTCTGACATGTGACATGCAACTGCTGCCATTTGAAATATCAACTGACATGGTGTTGAAGTATAAGGTGTCTTGTCTCATACTCTTTGGCAGTCACAGTCAGTAAACTAGAACCTCCATTTTCAATAGGGCCCAAACAGCAGACGGACCCGCCATCAATTCCTATCTGTGACCTGTTTCCCGATGGGAACTTCCCAGTCGGACAGGAAATGGAGTACCCCATTCCAAACGACAGGTAAATTTTGGCTACTCATTGCATATAGAGCTCTCTCCTACATTAAATAATCTCTTTATACGTATTCTTCAGGAGCTTTGGGTTTACAAAATTTTATTATTTGGGGACTAATTTGCACCATTCTGTATAATGCAAGTCAGGGCGATTAGGGAACATCCATGGAGTTGCAACACACTGAAAATCCCAAGACCAGGGAAACACTGGAGGTTCACGTGACGCACAAAAATACAGTGATGGAAGTGCTGCTCCAATTGCACCATCAATGAAAATCTGCTACATCTTGCGCCAAAGCACCAGTTTTGCTAAGAACTGTGGCACACCTGCGGTCAGGGCACAGTCTTTAGGTCGGAGGGCAGTCAAAGGCTCAAACACATACTATCACGAAGACATACTAAAAGCGCAAGCCTAGGGGCATCCGCTGCACTTGTTTGGTTTAGGCGGTGAAAGAGCATGCACAGATAGATGACGAATGCTGTGATTTCGCACTTTTGACGTCTGATTGGTCCCATTGGCTTCTAGCGTCGCCTGTGCTTTGACTGTAGATGAAATGAAGTGTAGCGATTGTTCATTAATCACGCTAGCCTCGCCATCGTCTGAATATGGAGACGATGTTGGCGATGTCAGTAGCTAAGAGTTGCGAGAAAAATTGCAGTGGCTTAGCTCGGCTATGCCAGAATATACGTAGAGTAAGCTTAGGCTCAGCTGGTTATTCTTAGCTTTCCTGGTTGTCTAGGATTAGCTTGATTATCATGCTTACTGCTGCTTCAATGACACACACACGGTATACGCATTATGTGACTACTTCGGGATCTGATGAGTTAAGCTTCTCCGCTCTTCTTATTTCGGAGAAGGCGCCGTGTAACCGAGCTTTCGGTTGCACGTCGAAAGATCCCCAGGTGGTCCAAATTAATCCTCAGTCCTCCGCTGGGGCGTGCCAGATGCCCGTCGTTGGTTTGGCCAGCTGTGCGCCGTGTTGTTATGTATCAAGCAACCAAGCTGCTGCCCAGAACAACCGGACAGCGCGAGCCATGATCTCGAGCGGGTGCATGTGCACGGCGCGTGCATCGGGGACTGACCTAGGCGCCATACCAGTCCTGCCCGCTCCGTCACTGCTCCTCGCACATGCGCAACACGGCTCTCCAGGAGCCACGCGAAACTGCTCAACCTCGGCCAGTGTAGCTTATGCCACAAAATGTGCAAAATAGTGGGATAGCAGCTACTGTTACAAGACAGAACCAAGGTCTTTTACTCCTGATGATATCGCTTTATTATTATATCTTCCCCATGCCTCCATGCCATGGCTACAGTGTACCGTGGCACTTGCACTGCTTGCGTCATCCTTCACGGTCTTGCACCAGTGCGTGCGCGTCGAGCTTCACCGCTTTGCACTGGAGTGCTAGGAGCAGCGGCTGATGTGGGGGAGAGCATGGGTTAGCCCGATTGGCTTGGAAATTGTGCTCTGTGCTATTACAGGTTGGCGGTCTTTGGTCTTGACTGCAGGTTGACCTCTAATTTTAAAATGCTAGGCTGAAAAAGGAGAAAAATCTCAGGTTTATATTTGAATAAATACATTAGTCAAGGTAGTTCCCAAACAGTGGTCAATCGAAATGGCTGCAAACTTTGACTCAACTCTGGCTCAAATGGCGCTAAAGCGCAAAGTCACTTTTCAAGCACAAATGTAGGTTTTCTTAAAATTTGCGGGTGGTTGTTTTCGCAGTCTATAAAATAAGAATTTCGAGTTGGTTCATAAACCCTGATTTGGGGGGGGGGCATATTTTTATTGACAGACGTTTTAGTAGATATGCCGATTTATGCAGGGATTTTACAGGAATTATATTAAATGCGTCAGCATTTATTGCCCAGATGCACGTAGCCGTCATTGGTTTGGACGTGACGGGATGGTTTCTGCCGTGCTGTTTCTCTCCGTTTGCTCACTCGTTATGGAACTCTTTCCCTCTTATGCAAGAGGGAAAGAGTTCTCGCACGCTTCCAATGACGTGCCACCGTTGACACACACTCCTCTTACGATGACACCGGGGCGTAGGCACATGGCTTCATTTCCCTAGTATGCACAACGTATGCGACAACGTAAAACCGAGGAGCAGCAACGATGGCATTCGCACGAAACCGCCGATACCCGGGAGGAAAGATTGGCTCTTAAAAGACAACAGTAGGTGGACCTAGACGATGGTCGAGGGAAGCTATGGAGGTTGCATCGGAAACATCTGACGCTCAGGAAAACAGACTAGCTCTTCGAAGACAACAGTATGCGGACTGTTGTGAGCTTGGAATTCCCATCCTTTGCTGAGTCGGAACCTCTGCACTAAATGCTAACACATTTCGTCGAGAATCAGCGTAACGACAGCAGCGGCTTCGGCATCATTTTTTACAGGTTGAATTAACTACCGAGTGTAAAAGAAAGAGGGAAAGGGAGGCCCTATCTCAACTAAAGTGTAGTGCTGTACTTCATTTCTCATCTATTTTTTGTTTAAATATCCATTGTAAATTGAACCTACTCTTAGCTGAGCCTCATTTGTAAAGAAGGCTGGGTGCTTTTTTGGCATCCTATCCATTCCTTCTACAAAAGATAAGGAGTAATATGCTTCAGTACCAAAGAGGAACCCTCTATCATGATCAAATATGAACTCATGTAGCAATGCAATCACATTTTCATTTTCAAGTGACACGCTAACAGATGTTGGCGTCTGCTCCAAAAAGCCTCAGTGGCTGCTCCAAACCAATATTTGCCTGCTACAAAACCTGCCACGAAAGGTCCAATGCCGCTTCCATCACTGAAAATAGTTTTGAGACCTTGGTGCGTCTGGTCTTTTTCTATGCTTGCTTCATCTTGGGTTTTCTTTCTGCAATGTAAAAGCTTGTCCGTGTCTGTAGTGTTTTCCTTGTCTCTGGAGTGCTTGGTGTACTTTATTTATTGACTGCCACCCCAGATGGGCAAGTTTTGAACCACCTACAAAATGTTTAGGTGCGTGAAATACATTAGCATTTTATGGTTGGATCATATCCCGGCTGCGTCTGCATCAATCTGACAGTAGAGGTTGGATTTTATTAGTGCCTTGGATCAGCTTGCAGACGCGGTATGATTCTTCTAGCCTGGCATACCAAAATCATTACCATCCATAAAGGTGACATAGAAAAATGACGCGATGCGCTTTTCAGTGCGGAGATAAGGCTGTCACATCACGCATCACATAGGGAGCATGGCCCTTATCTTTGCAGTATACCAAGTGGCTGACAGCTTAATTAAGAAACACGTGATTCATGCTTGGACATTTTTGGCTAATGCGGCAATCTCATTAGCTGAGAAGCGATAGCAAAATGCTCGGAACTTACAACACCCTGTGTTTCTTTAGCTGTCATTGACCATTACAAAATACATTTACATCGACAATGAAGACAATTCTTACTCTTTTATAGTCAGAACATTTTACGCTTGTTTGAAGAATCAGGCAGCTAGGAGAGAGACTTCCCTGAAATTTAGACTAGGATATTTTGTTGATATGCAGATAAGAATGCTTGCACCATTCCATTTCCATCACTCGGCTGTGGTAACAGATTCGAGGGATTGTTTCAAAGGGTTCTCCTGCAGGAGTGAGCGTGTGCCACCGCACACTTCTACTGTGGCTAAACGCGCAGCA